>JASANG010001761.1:0-89163 GCA_030248215.1 Enoplolaimus lenunculus
ACCCGCCTTCGGATCGGTCGAAAATCCCCGTTTTTGACCAGTCCAGACCTTACACAATCCTGACCTTACACACCTGAAATGCATATGTCAAGTTAGGTTGTTCAGGATTAGCTGTAGGCCCTTACTCTCAAACGCGTATTGCACCTATCAAAACTTCTGTAACTGCGAATCTTGAGCAAAAACTGGCGCATATTTGCTGCTCGTTCACAGAAACCATGGCCATTATGATAAAACGAACTACAATATTTTGCTACTCCTTGTTTCCTAGCTACGGATTTTCCTAAAACTCAGTTTTAAATTTAGGGGTAATACAGTTTTAAACCATCTATACCAGAATTAACAATAGCAAAACGTTTGCAATACGTTTATGGTATTTTAGCGAACTCTAACACTGGTTGTCGTAGAAAAACTGTTGTTTCTGCAAGCACTGAGATCAAGAAAGTGCAAAAAACTTTTTGCAAACGACCTGCAAACAATGATGGCGGTTTACGCAGAAAAACATACTAGTGAACTGCTATATTGGTTTAGGCTGCGCTTACTGGTCCTTTTACATTGTCCTAGAAAATAGCTCCTGCAAATCTTTCTATTTTCAAAACGATTTGTGTTTGACCAGTACCATATTTGCAGCGCCGAATTAAAGGCGGCGACGGGGGCCGGCGCCTCGGGCCTCCCACCAAACGAGGCCACCCACCGACCGGAAACCGACGATAATAACAAGCCAACAAAAATTTATTTCCGGACAACGAAGTACAAGCTGCGAAACTTTTTATTGGAAAAGTCGTCTCGGACCTGTTTGGTGCGGCCGAATATTATTATTTTAAGTTCTGTCGTACCACAGCGCGTTTTTGAGGAGTACTGATTGCGTTCTTCGTCAGGTTTATACACAAGGGGTACAAAATGCTTTTCAAATGTTGAGAACGTTCTTCAGATTTATCCGTGTTTCTACAGGGTTGGGACCGCCAGCTAAGCCAATATCGCCCATCTTATGCGATTCCAAGTTTGTGGTAGTACGGTGAAAAGTTGCGTAGTCAGAATAGCTGTATTCAGGACCAAAACTTCACTTTCCGACCTAGAGTGCCCTTGCATTGACAATCCTTATCCGTCATCACTGGACTAATTAAACTGCTTTTTGTTGAGCAGACTGGCAACATCTAAAACTGGACGCAATCCGGCATGCCTGATCACGGCTGATCTACGCTTCCACAAGTTTCGGGACTAGGAGTAGTGTTGTGCAATTACCATTTCACCGGCCGGCCGATATACAAATTTAAAAAATGATCCAGCATTGTTAAATGACCCGGAGAGTAACAGTAAAAATATAAAACACATGTTCCTACATTTTTCAACTATTGGCTAAAATTAACTAATTAAACATCATTTTTACTACCTGATTTCGCCTCACCTCCGCCTCTGCTTCCGGCTCTGCAAGTTTCGTTGGCCTCCGGCTCCGGCTCCGGTATTTTTTCTCTCTGGTTGCACACTGATAAGAGGGCCTCTTAGTCATATGGGCCCCGGGCCTCCTAGTCATACGGGCTCCAGACGTCCTGGTCATATGTGCATGGGCCTCCCACTACCTTTAATCCGACCATGCATATTTAGAAATTTTTGGCGACTCTGATAAATTTAAGACGAATAGTGTATCTATATTGTGTTTGGTTTCAAAGTACCTAGAAGTGCAGGAATGCGCAGCCACGTGCTCACGCACAAATCTCTTGTGCTTTGCATAAGTATCGCTTTTACGAGCATCAAAATGGCTAAATCTGCAGGGTACAACTGAAGGTCTGCCTCCGGCTCAGGCAGAAAATCGGCCTCCGGCTCCGGCTTCGGTATAATTTTTGCCGAAGGCTCTGGCAATTTGGTAGTAAAATTTTGCATAATTTTGCAAAATTTATCTGTTTATTTAGCGCGTTTCGTTTTACGTTTGACACAATTTTTAGGAAAAAATTTCCGAACTTTCGCAGAAAATTAGGGTAAAATCAAACAGCTTAACAACATATTGCAGTTATTTGGCTAAGATTAACTAATTAACCATCATTTTTACTACATATCGCTTCATCTCCGGCTCCGGCAAGTTTCATTGACCACCGGCTCCGGCTCCGGCGCCGACTCCGGCTCCGGTATTTTTCACCTCCGGTTGCACACTGCTAATCTGAAATTCGTTTTCTATTTTTGTCCTAAAACTATTAAGAATCATACAGGGTGATTTTGCAAGTGGTTAAAAACGTTCATATATAAACAGAAAAAGCTTTGCGTCGGTATACAAAATTAATAATTATCATATACCTTCAATGTTAATGCCAGGGTAAACTGCCAGTCAAAAAATTTGTTGTTCTAGCTAGACAGCATGTTTTTATGTGCATTGAACCAGGGGGGATAGGATTTTCTTTCGTTTTACTTAGCCACCACTTTGGAATTGCACAGCAACACGATTCACATTGTGAAGAATGCAAATTTGGCCGAAAACATTTATACGTCGTGTACATTGCGCATTGTGGCTATATGCGCCTATAATGGGGTGTGCAGTGGTGAAGCGTCAAATGATATAAGCATTTTTACAGAAACAGCGATACAATTAAGTCTGAGTTTTGTGTGTTTGTACAGTTGAAATGTTGTTTTGCTCTCTTATAACGAAAATTTTTCTTGTTGCTTTTATAGTTGCTGCTGTTGTAGTATAGTTATTGTTTTTGTTGTGTTTGTTGTTCTCTTTGTATCTTTTTGGCTTTTTATAGCTTGACTGAGAGTTGGCATTTAGCAAGAAGTTTATTTATTCTCACTGTACATAATTGCAATCCCTGTCTCGGTCAATTTTTCAATGTTTTTGATAAGTTTTTGCGAACCTTGCCAGTGCTTCTTTGTATACAGTTGGAGTCAAATATGATCCCTTGTGTCAGGTGAAGCGAATGTGGCATCTCTCGATATAAATTTTATAAATTTCTACCGTTCATTTCGGTGCTCATGTTCATCGTATTAAAACCGTTGTATAAACGGTGACATCGAAATGAAGCGAAATTTTTGCGCTGTATATAAAATTAAAGTTCAATCATATTGCATTTGAGTAATAAATTTGCAACACAATTTTATTTAAATGTATATCATATAATATTCCATCGTCTAGTTTAAAACGTATCATAAAGACAACCCCCAAAATTTGGATATTCCCGCCAAAATTAGAATTTTCCTGCCAAAATGTGAATTTTTCAGCCAAATGTTGAATACGGCACGTGTCTGAATTGATATTCCGCCACGGGCAAACCTGTAACTGACACAGTAGGCATTTTTTAAAATGATCATATGATATTGATAGATGATGTAGGAAATAACGTATATTGAAAGACAGAACGTGACCGATACATGAGGGTAGCAGACAACTCTTGTTTTTGCAATATCATATTGGGTTACATCGCAGACAAAATACAAAATGTTACCCCGTATGTAGAATGTGACAAAACGTGACCCGAGTTGCCCCATATATAACGTGACCTCGCAATAGCGTCATGTTTTACACCCATGTTTAGCGGAGCAATTAAAGTTTTGATATGATATCGGAAACAGCCTCCTATAGCAGTTACATTTTTTAGCTCAATTTTGATTGTTTTAGCTGAAAACTATGCGGCAGCGATTTTTGTGATGTGAAACAAACAGCAGCTATCCCAAACGTATATATGATTCATCTCGTCAATCTGCGTTTATGTCTGTGTTGTGGGTATCTCCATAGACGAAATTTTGCTATATATTAAACCCTATATATCAGAGTATAACCGGATATTTGTTTTCGTTTCCTGTAAGAATCGGAATCCGTTTCCGCTATAGAAATAATCGAAATAGTGTTATTTGTTCGCTGAAAATTAGTTATAAACCAGGTGTATATCACAGCAATTTTTCATTGCAGATATGCTGCAATTGTTCGAAATGAAATAAAAATTACGAAATTCATCCAAAATCTTAAGCCTCAATTGTGTTGGCAAAAAAGTAAAACATTTTGGAAACTTTAATACATCATCCGTTTTCCGTTTTCGTTTCTGTTTCCGTTTCCTTTATTTTGGTCACTATCCGTTTCTGTTTCTGCTATTTTTACTATCCCTTTACGCCCTGCTATTTATACAACGTTTGGCTTCGCAAACATATAACGCTCAATATTCGCACAAGCTTCAGCCTAAATCCGAAGAAGTCAAAGAACTTATAATTCATCTGCATATTTACCCACTATATACAGTTATAGACTGTATTGACCCGAATAAGAGGGGGGTAATAAGAGGGGAGTCCCCATTTTGAGTCCGAATCAATTGAAGTCCGTATCCCTAATAAGAGTCCGTAAGCGGATAGAGTCCCTAAACCCTTATTAGAGTCCATAAATGTCAATTAACCCTAATTGTAGGGCATAAATGACTCCTGGAGCAAATAATTCGAGTTCGAAACTTTCAAGCGTACTTAAATTTTGAAATTACATTCCGAAGTGTAACGTTGTATTATCTCTTGAGCTATTGACACAACACAAATAAACGTTTAATTCAACGGATAATTGCAGTACCGGGTATATACCAATAACGAAGGGCGGCGGAGCCTTTGTTAAAAATAAATAACAGTCCGTAACCAAATAACAAGAAGGGGGTCCCCTCTGGAAAGGCCAAATAAATATCAGTCCTTCCCTCCTGTTATTCAGGTCACATACAGTACTACGCAAGCAGCGTAATTAGGCACTGAATATGACCAATACTAACGATATTAGTAAATTATATAGCAAAAAGTTGTTTAAAACAAAAATTCGAACCGATTAAATTATCGACAATAATATATTAAAATGGAGTGCTAACTTGCATATCGACATGTCAATTAATATTCAATTCGGTAAATTAGTTTGAACTTTAACCATTAATAGCACGCAATGATAAACGACCGCAAAAGGTGTCGTTTTTGTAAAGTTCACAGGCAGGTTGGTGTTTTAACAAAGTGGAAACTCCTGTCTGGCGCGGGCACTGTAACGTCTATCACAATTAAGGAATTGTGTAAAAAAAGCTAAGGTTGCTAGATTTTGTTGGGTCTGCTTGATTGGATATACACACAAAAAAGTATTTCTGAATTTATTCAGAAAAGTTTTTTCTGTGGCAAATCTGAAAAGTTTTTCTGATATTTAAGACAATTTTTTCTAAAATAACTGGAAAACGTTTATTTTCAGACTTTATTTCAAAACGTTTTTGAAAACATTTCTGTTATAACAGAAATACTTTTCAAGTGCACGTTGCTAATTATATTTCTTAAATGTAAGAAAATTTTTCTTAAATATCAGAAATATTATTTTGAGCGTAACCAGACGTTTTTGCTTTGTGTTCAGTCATTCTAGCCGTGATCAAGCTGAATTGGAAGCAGACGCAATTTCAATTTTAATCGAGGATTAATTTTGCTCACGACGTTTTTCCCCTGATGAATCCTATTTCTGTATTGAATTAACAGTTGATGTGTATAATAATGAAACTACACATCCTGTTTGTAGATGTCTGGCCGAGCACAAACCCATAAATGGCGAATGTCATGTTTAAAATGTCACTATTGTAAGTTATGTGAACTCTGCGGACCCTGTCGTTATCATGTGTTATAAAATGCTGACCTGTACGTACACACAAAAAAGTATTTCTGAATTTATTCAGAAAAGTATTTTGTGCCACAAATCTGAAAAGTTTTTCTGATATTTAAGACAATTTTTTCTAAAATAACTGGAAAACGTTTATTTTCAGACTTTATTTCAAAACGTTTTTGAAAACATTTCTGTTATAACAGAAATACTTTTCAAGTGCACGTTGCTAATTATATTTCTTAAATGTAAGAAAATTTTTCTTAAATATCAGAAATATTATTTTGAGCGTAACCAGACGTTTTTGCTTTGTGTTCAGTCATTCTAGCCGTGATCAAGCTGAATTGGAAGCAGACGCAATTTCAATTTTAATCGAGGATTAATTTTGCTCACGACGTTTTTCCCCTGATGAATCCTATTTCTGTATTGAATTAACAGATGAGTAGCAGCTTCGGAACTAAAATTCCGCAAAGCAATAAAGTAAACTTTACTCCAACAAATTTACCAAATTTTGAGCTCGTTTATTTTTACCTCAAAATACACAGGTGCAACAGACATTTGAGAATACAAGCCTAGGTTATAACCTGCTTTTAATGCAACAGTGGTGTAGTTGCGATAATTTGCGAATTTGGACGAGCAGGCGCTGAATTGTTGATGCTAAACGCAGTATTATCCCCATGTTGGACAACATACTTTTTGCCTTAAAAAGTAACACCCCTTATATACTCTTCAAACTCACAGCTGGGAATAGTTTTCGAAGCCAAACGACCGAAATACTAACTGACCGTGTTTCAACCGCATATAATCAAGACAAGTTGAATTTGGTTTTGACAATACCAGTTTTAAATATGTGATGCAAATGGCTCATCTGAAGCCCATGTATTTAGTAGTCAAGTAGTCGAAAATACAGCGGGATACACCGCGAGTTAATCGGAATTTTTCGCTTTCGGGGCTCTTTGTAAATCTTGAATCAGCCAAATATTTGCTAAACACTATTACAGAACCGAATACAGAAACTGTCTTCTGCCATCGGAAAATTTTCACTTTGCCATTGTGTCAACGCTGTTTGTTTGTCGGCTATCAAGCGCTATAGTTCTGAGCAGAAACACAAACGTTTTTATACCGTATTAATATTTCAATCTTGAAGCAGTTAATATTGTATCTTGAAAAGCTTTCGTAATAAAATGCTTTCGATACTTTAAGATTACACAAATGCGCTGAAGACGCAATATTTTTGTTGAAGTTGTAATTTAACCTCGCTATAGTCTTCATCACCTATTGGTCGAGAAAATACATGTGAGCTTCTGAAGAAGCCAGTGTATGGAAATACATTCCATCATCTCTTACCTGGATCCACCGTTGAATAAAAGGTTACAATTAGCTTGAATATCTGAATAATTTTCTCATATTGACTAATTTAAATCTAATAATATTCCTCAGTTTTTCAAAAATTTTCGCGTTTTGTTTTGCTTTAGCAATTTCTGCTTTTTTATATTTTCGCACTCTTTAAATTCTGTGTCGTCACGCAACGATCTCATTGGAGGTAGACACTGTTTGCTTTGCAACATTTCTATTTTTTTATATACAAGCAACAGTAAAGCTATAACTTTGCATAGAAGTGTTTTCAAAAGCCATAGGGTAATTTTCTTGCGGTGTATTCTCAAGTGTATACAAAGTATATAAATGATTTTGAAGCAATTTTGCTTCTTTAGTGGTGATTATGGCCATATAGTTAGGTACAGTATTTCTGGGATGAGGGAATTGGAATCCCGATTTAGCGGAAAATAGTTTTTTTCAGTTCCAGGCGTTTTTCCGTTAAGCATCGACGCAGAGTGAAGACAATTTCGAACCTCATCGCCAAGTCTAAAAGCAGGTTGTTTGTGGTCGACAGACAGCGGCGGATTCAGAAATTTATTACAAGGCGTGCGGGTTGACAAAAGTTATGAAACACAATTGTTACTCTATGGTATATATACGATACTTTTGTGGGGAAAATTGCAAGGTATGGACATTACCATTTTGTCGCGAAAATTTGTTCTGAAAGTTGGACGTATCTACGCCCTACTCTTCTGGATACAGACGGAATTGAAAAATAGTCCAATGGTCGAAAGTATTCAATAAACAATTCGGCATTATAGTGCAATGCATATCTTTACGTTTTAGCCGAATTTAACCCAGGCGGTTTTAAAGAAGACAATATTTTATACATACTTAAAAATGCCGATGAAATTATATGGCCGCGATTTGAAAGACTACGAAGATGTAGATATTGATGCGTTGCTAGCAAAATTATCACCTGAAGAGCTTGAAGAACTGGACAATGATTTTGATCCAGATGTAAGTTATTAATATTGGTATTTGTCGACAAGGCAAGTATGTGCTACGTGATATGGCTGCATCTTCTACGATCATTAAGCAAATGTTATAAAGTAGACATGATATAGAGTATTAGGAATTAGAAAATTTGCAGTTGCAGCAGTATATATATTTATTACTTATAATTTTCGGAGCTGACTCCCATTCACACCCTGACTGTCTTTAAAATTGATTTAAAATTTATATAAGCGGATCAAATAACAAATGTGATTACATTTAATAAAGGTACATATTGTAAGGAAGGAACGCCAGGTTCAGGCAGAGTTGCACATCAACACTGTAGTCAGCGTTTTAGAATTCGCTACTTCCCCCAAGTCAACGAGGCCGCGACCAAACGAAAAAATCACCAACCGGTCCGTACAGTCGCGAGAAGCTTATACGATGGATGGAAGAAAAGGCGAAAACCGATCCGGATTGGGAAGAAAAGCTTCCATTCAAACCTGGCGTTAAACGTGGTAAAATTTCACTGAGTAGACATTTTAAACGTTTTTGTTTCACTTCTCTCAAACAACATTGAAACTCTTCCAAGGTAAGGTTGAAAGTGTTTGTCTCAGTTTCTTTAAATTTCAAAATATAACTGAGGAAGTTACAGCTAACTCAATCGTTACACTTGTTGAATAATAGGATTTCTACCCCTTATTCTTTGATGTATGCCTAGTTTTCCACGAATTAATGGTAATCCTTATAAGTTGCTTTAGTCACCAATTTCTCTCTCTCTCGCCACAATCTCGGTATTTGTACCTCGACCAAGCAAAAGCTTTGTGCTGAATTATTGACACGACGCGTAAACGTTACCTTTTACAACAAGTTTTGTAGCGGGAAGAGCAAAGTCTTGTAGCGGGCAGAGCAAATTTCGTTAATATTCATGAAGGCGTGATTGTGCTTTAGGTAAAGAGTTTGTTCCAAAGGAAGCACCGCCTACGACGGATTTAGAATCGGGCGACATGCCAATTGAGTTGGACGTCGACGATGAATTTGAGCTTGCGTTGAGTGAAGCAAAAGAGAACGACCTTGTAGATTTAGCCGGTAAAAGAAATAAATTGCTATATTAGCTTCGCTATACTTTTTTGCGATTTCAATGTCGTCTGGTGCCCGTGGTTTAGCACTGCAAAATATCGTTAGCTTTCTGATATATTGCAGTTGATACTGCTAAATGTTTTACTATACTTTATAGTTGCCGTATTTTTATGCCCGCCAATCCGAAGTTTACATTTAGTTTTCGTTTTTAATTTGCAAATATGCAATTTTCACTACCCATCAAAACCAAACTACGCTGTTTCACAAGCTGAATTCAAATCTGAACAAACAGATATAATGTAACTGGTGCGAAACAAAAACACCAAACGAGGTATTTTCACTCGGCTCACATCTCCGACAGCCAACTGTCGAACTTGACACGTATTAATTTTTTTGAAAGAGAGTGAAGATACATGTATTCTTGAAATTTATGATGAAGCGAGTAAAACGCTCTTTTATAGATTGTTGAACATGGCAGTGACGTAACGAAAAATCTGGATGGGTTGGGGGGGCCCATCCTGCCAGTTCCGTGCCTTGGGTTTTGATCTAAAAATTAATTTCAGAGCTTTTTTGCAGTGACCCATCTAATTTTTTGGCGGGATATAGTATATAAATAATCAGATTTCAAACCTATTTTGTGTTCAGCTTAGGCTCCCCCTAACCTAAGTTTACGTCTTGAACGTACCTTAAGTAGTAAAATTAGGGTATTTGGTTGAGCTTAACTTCCAATTTTGAAGGTGACTTCTCTGGCAAATCTTATTTGCCTTAATCGTTTATGAAACACTCTTAAATTTAAGACATTCAAGTGTTGAAATTTTCAGAAACTAATGTCTAGTATTCAAGACATATATGTCTGGTGTCTAGATTAAGACGTAGTTGTGTAGAATTTAAGGAAATATTCCTTGAATATCGGAAAATGTCTTTTGTGTATTACAAAACTTCGATTTGGTATCTCTGTGAGCGTATTTTGTCTTGAAGTTAAAACAGAGTGTGGAAAAGCTCGTTGCCAGGATTTAGGGTGAGTAATTTTGAACAATTCGCGAGCGAGACGCTATACATTTTTAAAGTATTAAATCCCTCTGCAAGAGTTTTAATACGTTTATTTATTCATAAGCTGACTGCTTGGTCTTAATCACTAAACCGGAACCTCACCGGGTCAAGAACTTGTGCAACTGTGAAGCTTTGTACAATTTTTATCATCTTTAGTTTTGAGCTAATTAGGTTGGGGAATTTGACTATGAACTTCTAATTTGAACAGCACCGCAGGTAAAATTTCGAAAAGTGAAAAATTAATAACTTCGCGAGCAAAGCGAGCGAGAAGCTAGGCGTAATTTTTTGTGTATTATGTCACACAAACTGATTCGAATGGGGGGGGCGCGGCCCTCCGCCCCCCCTCTCGGTACGCCACTGCGTGCTGGGTTATGCATGTCACAAAATTTTGTTGATCGCTCGTTAAAAGATTTGCGTGTTCTCTCAGCAAATACGCCAAGAAAGTTTAGGTAATAATTGGTGGTGGGATGAGTAGTAGTTCGAATGGGAGCAAACCCTACAAACATATAACATCTTGTATCTGCACTTATTATAGGTATTCTCGGACTGCATAGTATGCTAAGTCAAACGCAATACTACCATGCGTTGAAAGGTACTCCTCAGGATGAAGCAAACTCAACGTTCACAGGTATGCATCAAACTGAAGTGGTTAAACTATTGTTGGTTCGTGTGAATAAAATTGAAACATCGAGATAGTTTGATAAGACAGCAATGGTTTGTAGCGACATCGACAATTCTCAGCAGCCAGGAATTGATGCTCGGTGACTCAACGATTGGTTTCCTCGCAAATAAATTCTGGATTAAAATGAAAATTCGCTAAAATAAAATTCTTTTAATGTTTTCAAGAAACTATGTCTGGTTTATGGGGTGATTACATGGCCGGGACTGCGTCTCTCAAATTCATCTCCGCGTTCGGGTCGCGAGGCCACGCTGTATTCTCTAATGAGACACCCATCGAACAATCAATCAATGCCCTCGGTTGTATGATCGACCTAGGTCTGTGATGTTCTCAATCCAGGCCACGCCACCACAAGGTTCTGGCTAATCACTTGTGTGCCCATGCCCTTAATCAATGCTCTGTTCTCAAAATATCCTATGTTTACGCATTCTGAATTATTTGACTCGGTCCACAAGGTTGTGCTATTAGGATGGGAAGCATTTAGAACGGTTAAAAATTTGTGTATTTGACGATACCGAGATGGTCTTAACATTCGCCGATTCATGTCGAGTGATATGTAGCACGATGCACCGTGGCCCCATTCGTCAAAGATAGTTGGTCAAATTCAGTGGTGCGTCCAGAAATTTCTGTTTGGGGGGCACGCAATATTTAATGTGAAAAAACCTTGAGAGCGAGAAGTCAAACTCAATATACTCGGCAGAATAGTAAAAACCGGTGAGGAAGGGACCTTACCATTTTTGATAAAAAAATATTCCAATAAGACGGATGCCACATCCAGAACCCCTCTAGAAGCGCCTTTTATGCTATGCTAATTTATTTTCAACATTAAATTGAATAAATTTTGAATTGTTATTCCGTTTAAAACCTTGAAATATGTTGCAGGAGTGATAAAAGCAACGGTACATAAAGAGTTGCCTGACGAACCACCAAACGATACAGACGTTGAAGAATGCATTAAACAGTTAACAGCGAATGATCCAAAATTAACCGAAGTTAACATTAATAATATGACGGTATATGCTTATTAACGTTATGAGTCTAGAAAAAAATTCATTTCAACTCAGCATTCAGTTGCTCATATTTGAGGCGTTTTCACTTTCCTTTCACTTTAATTTAGCAAGCATACATGTCTTAGTTTAAATACAATATGCTGTTCAAATTACCAGAAGTAGTATGGGCAGACCTTTACATTACAACGACAATGTCTGTAAAAATAGAATGAAACGGAAATTTAAACTACATTAACCTACATTTTTTACCCTTCGCTCAATGGAAAATTCAACGATCAGATAACATCAACAGACTTACACAAAATGATGTTTAGTTCGTATTTGCATTTAATACAAAAAAATCTACGTCTTGCTTCTCGCTCGCTTACGCCACCAAGTTATCATGACTGCTAATTCTATTATGAAAAACGGTTGGCTCTAAATTATTTATGTGCATGCAGCGAATTCCATAAATATGTTAACAACGAAAATGGTCTAGCTTTCTAGTACAGTTCCGCAATCTGTTTTAGTGCCCAGTGGAAAAATGTATTAGAGTCCCTCCCACACCATCGATCTCCTTAGTTATACCAAGAGTGGACAGTAGTGATTTCAACAAGAGTAGGCAACAGGGTGCATTCTGTGTTGAAAAGAATGTACCCAACGCACGTGGTGTTTTTGGCCTATCCTCGTCCTTATTAAGAGGGGTCAAGTTTGGCAATTTTTTCAATTTTACAAGTTGAAATATTGCAGTTGTAAACTAAACTTCGATTATAATTTTAAAAGCATGCGCATTCTACGTTTCAAACCCTAATTACCCTTCTCTAAACAAGGGTGGGTCGGCCAAAAATGCAACGCTCGGTGGTACATTTTGAAAACACAGAACTATGAGTGCAGCTAGAATATTGGCTTGACGTACCAAGAGTGGATGTTGCATACTTCAACAAGTGTATGCAACAGGGTACATTCTGTGTGAGAAAGAATGTACCGGAAAAGCGTTACATTTTTGGCCGGCCCCAGCTTATTTAGAGGGGGACAACCTGTGCGAACCATGACACTTTATGTATCCGGCATCAAAAATAGTCCAAATATATATCGTTTAATTTAGCTGTTATTGCATGTAACAGCGACCCACCTCTAAATAAGGGAGGTCAGCCAAAAACCCAACGCCCGGTGGTACATTTTGAAACATACATATCCCCAATACTCGCACACTTTTGTATTATGCACTCCTGTTATAAGCAGCCCTATAGAATATTGCTAAGGGAACCCAGGGACAATACCGCACAACTGGTGGAGTCCTTGCTTTACTTGCCTAACTGAACGTATAGGATTGAAGAGTTGAACATATTTTTAGGATGTCCCACGCGAACACATTCACAGTTTAATTGACTCTTGTAAAAGCAATACACATCTAGAAAAGTTGACAATGGCCAATACTGCACTCAGAGACAGTGATGTTCAGGTGAGTTTTGGGCGCCGTTAAAAACTAGAGTTGAAACTGATGCAACTCAAATTCATGCTCGTAGCCAAGTCAACTTGATAGGGGGTAAACATTTTTCACGAAGGGCATACAAGGGTTTTTGATGACTTACAAGCAAGGTTGAAAACTTTCTAGGGGGTCTTCTAGTATGTACTTAAAGATGAGTTTGGATATTTAAGACTCTTGCTTAAGTAGATGCATGCAGCGTATATTTCTCTGGCCAATCTGGTATTCAGGCCAATTGTTAGTTGGACAAAACCAATCTACTATTTTGTGTAATACCACTTTGCCTAGGCTAAAACGGTAATTGAAACCAATAAAATTTAAATACTTGGTGAGACACAATAGCGATAACCAATCAACGCTGGTTTTAAATTAATACTGTAGCTCAGCTACATCTAACATTTGCTATTTTGGCTAGCTAAACGGCCATTTGATGACAAAAACCGATTAATTTAGGTCAAGTTAAGTAGTAATTGTCCTGAATAGCAGATTGGACTATGAAATATATATTAAGCAAGTTAGCCTGTTTCTACACTGTACAGCTATCCTAACTGTCACTACAATAATGGTCATTCAAGATAAAATAACTTGTTCTTAACCCTTTCTCACATGAATATTTTCTATTTCCCCTGAGACCTACTTTTATGCTAGGATTCGAACTCCGGTGACTGGAGTGGGAGGCTTATACCATCACCACTCAGCTATAAGAGCTTGACGCTCAAGCCCGTGGGGGCTCTCACGTCTTGCGGTGATTTAGTACTATGTATACGTGTTGCAATTGTTAAACACGGTGCGATATATATTATGTAACAACTCAATGTGAGAAGAGGTTTATATATTTATCTACACTTGTTTTTAAAGGCAATCCCTGATATGTTGGAATCTAACACTGGCCTTCGCATCCTTAACCTGGAATCGAATTTTCTCAGCGGTGAAATGCTTGCGAACATAGTACGCGCAACTTTAAAGAATCAAAAGATTGTTGAGTTACACGCGGAAAATCAGGTCAGTTTGGTGCAAAACGACTGATGTGTCCGAGGAAAACAGCAAATATTTGACTATATATTTTACATTTCAACGAAACGTTGACTGAACAAATCAACAAACAACAACAATAGTTCGACTGATTCGATTCACATTAGCTAACCCTATTAAGGCGTATTCTGTTTTAGCTATAAAAACAGTTTGGCCCCAATCCTTTAAATTTTAGTTAAACCAGCAACTTTCTTAAGTCATTTGCATTAAAATATAGAATAAACTACGGCAGTGAGCATCTTGGATTGACAAATTTCGTAACACTTTCGTTCACTTATGCCCTGCAACGTTTGAAACAGTTTCAGTTTCAACCGCTGTACTTTGTTAATTTATAAAGAGAAACCGTTTTCATTTGGAACACAAATTATACAATGCACTATACATTTAATATGTCATGCGACCAGGAAATGATACCACAAATTAGAAACTACAATTTCAAGCTGGCAAAAATTGGTCTTTGTTCCTTCAAGATCAAGGGCTGATTGATATTCGGAATTATATATTTGCTCGCCCGATGTTTCTGTATAGACAAGAAAGCACTTCTTATAGGCGGCATCAGAATAATATTCTGGATTCTACAGGTGAAATAAGTTGTTGTACATGAGGTTAATAAACTCTTTTGAAATGCAATCCCATTGACGCAAGAACGATTTATTTCTAAGTCTTTCAAATACGGGCACAGCATCTAATCCCATAACGGATGGGCCCGTCAAATTCGACAATGAATCGTTTAAGAAGCCTAGCGAGCGAAAGCGTCGAAAAGAGAAGCTAATTTTTGCATTCAATGGTTTAATTTTACACGAAACTTTAATTTTAGTGGGTTTTAAGGGTGCCTGCGGCACTCCAGTATTTTTCTAATGGTGTCAGTCTGACCGACACCTTGGAGACCTCGAAATCCTGGCTATGCCCCTTCGCAATACACATAGCTGTCTTTTGAGTTATGGGAAGAGTTGACGTGAACTTTTGGTGCATAACTTTATAATGTATTGTAATTTTGCAAACTTTAGCGTCAAACGCAGCTTGGAAACCAAATTGAAATGGATATCATGCGATCAATTGAAGAAAATGACAACTTATTGAGGGTCGGAATCGCATTTAGTAGCATGGAAGCCCGACATCGCGTATCAGAGGCATTGGAGAGAAACTACGAGCAACGTTTGTTTTTTTGCTTGTTTTATGCTAACACTTAAGAATTGTGTCACAAATACAAACCACTTTTCGTTTTGGAAAAACTGTTCATATTGATCCGAGAATTGTACTTTATACAAACGCCAAATAGCTTAGTTAATTGCGTTTAGCTACGCTTGCTATTTAACCAGGTACAAAAACCGTCTAGAAAGATTCCGCTTGAAACGCGAAAAGTATTTAAAATAGCGTTTTATTTTTGACATGATTGTTTAGGCTACAGTGTAATAAATTAGTTCAAATACAAGTTGGACCTGGAACACCTTAGCGTGAAGCATATTCCGCAACAAAACCGGCGTATGGATGCTCACAATTAACATTTAATTTGATTTTACGCTGATAGTATTTCAAATTCAGCGTGTAAAATAGCACTGAATTGGTTAAAATTATTATCAAGAACTCTAGTTCTGATTTGAATTTGCTTCTCTGCACAAAGTTTTGTCCACAATTCCAAACATAAAGACTGTAAAATAAAATCGCTTGGGCTTAACCATAATAAAATTGCTTGGGCTGAAGCATAGGTTCTAGGTTTACACTTAGCTTCATACTGTCAGGTTTAGGAAAGCAATAAACAGTAGGATGGAGTGGTGATATCTGGTGGTTGTAAAGAAACTGTTACAAATCCTGTGCTCTCACACAACCTGTAAATGGGTTTCTATGACTTACAAGCAATGTTGAAAATTTTCTAGGGAGCAACCTTCTTTCGAAGGAAAACGCGCCCTCTGCCTCCTCTAACTACGGATCCATAGCCACGACACCTATTCCACACGGGCGGTACTAGGAAATTTTAGGGGAAGTTCACAGGTTGGTATTCACAACACATGATGTAGAAACCCGAATAGGCGGGGGTACTGGCATTTGTTGTGCCTCCCCAAAGCGATATGAATATGAGCGAACGTTTTAATGAGATATGAAGGGTGGTTCACGGCACTCAATTTACGCCCTGAATACGCCGCTGAACCCCACCATTTGAAACAAAAATTAGACACGTAATTGTACTTGAAAGCGCTGGTTATTGCCTTACTATAGCTTAATTTTCACATTTTTGTTTTCACGTTATATCGCATGACACTATTTATGGGTTTACATTTTAGTACGTCTCAAACGTATTGGTGCGTCAACGCCATAGACGATTCAATTGCCCATCAAATATCAGTATGAAAACTGTACAGTAAAACAGGAGCCGGATTCTTATACTGTGGGTAGCATCTGTTTATAGTTTAATGATAGGTTTTGAACCATGCGAACACCAACGGTTTGCGGATCTCAAATTCGAACGCAAGCATAGCAAATTGAATGCAAAACTTGAACTTTATTTCGAACCTCACCATTCACTGGTTCCAAAGTTACAAGATCTATAAGCAATTGGTTTTAGGTGCTATACACATTTGAGAATGGGGTCACAGAATAAAATATTTATTTGTTTCTAACCGTGCATGATTGATTCCTATTTTCTTGACATTCTTCTGCGCATTTTTCTATGTTTTCCAACAATCCACGAATGTTAGGCATAACGGTTGATTTTGGAACAAATAAAAAGTGTTAAAATAGAAACGAGACCACTGCTTACAATCTAATATTTACTTTCTTTGAAAAAAGTACCAAGTAGTAATTTTTTGAGTAATCATGCTTCTAAAACTTACAAAAATGAAGACAATCCAATTACCAACCAACAGGAACCATTGACAGGGTTTCTTTTTGGGCGTCTTTTCCTTATCGACCGCAGTCGGCATGAGTCCAGAAATGGCGTAATTTCAAAAAATTTTGCATATTTTAGCTTCTTTTGACCTCCCCCGATCATTCTACACCCAAATTTGAATTTTTAAAAAAATCGTTTTTAAAGTCCCCAAGGCTCGTAATTGAGCCCCAAACAAGATTTGTCGAAACGTTTAACAAGCTGTTTAAAATTTTTTGTAATTAGACGATTGGTTAACCAGTTTGGCTTTGTTCGCTGACAACGATTTTGGTTGGCTCCAAGATAGTGATTTGACGAGATAACTCGTTAACCTATCGTCGTCAATCATCTGATTGCGGAATATTTAACACCGATCTACTCAGCTCCACAAACTATACGGTCGAATGGAATATACTTTGTCTAACTTTTTGTCAAAAATATTTTTGAGTCCAAGAGAAGGACTTGAGACTCTAACAGTGGATTTTTTGAAAACTCAAATGTTGAATAATCACGGGAAGTCGTGAGAAGCTCAATAATTTGCAAAATTTTTTAAAATCTGACCATTTTAGGCAAACTCAGCCTGAACTGTTGTATAACTAAAACGGACCCTTCATTTGCTTAATGCAGCATTTTTCCAAAGTAATCTTAGTTGAGTAACACGAATGTCAAACCTTGAACTCGCTATAAATTAATTTGATAAACCTATATTTTGCACAGAACTTTTCAACTAGGGATAAGATGAACATAATGTGTAACCTAAAGTTCGTACTGTGTGTCGTGAAGTGCGGCGTACTGTTCTATTTGTGAATAAAACTTACGATTATGAGTATTCACTAGTGTTATGCACCGGCCAGAGGAATTGGCTATTGTGACGTCATTTTAATATTTTTAATTATATTTAGATTTCGATTCTAAAACAGCTGAAATCTGACCTTTTGCCACTGTTACCAATATGGTCAATGTGAAGGGGCAATGTAAACAACAGGGGCGGAACAGTATTGTAAGCATATTCCTAAACCTAAGCCTAAACCTGAGCGTAAGAATGAGCATATTCTTAAGCCTAAGCCTAACCCTAAGCCTAAGACTATGCCTTAGCCAAGCAAAAAAATTAGTATGAAGCTTAACCTTACTCTTTTCTATTCCCATAGAAAAACGTTGCGCCCCTGATCTTTACATGGGCCATGTTAAGATTGAATCAGTAGTTGAAACTACTTTGGTTGCAGTTGTATTCTAGACAGCTCATGGTGGGGTAAAGCGCTTCAGATATTTCGGGTCCCATTGCCTTTTAGACAAATATAGTGAAATCTTTCGCCGGAGTGTATATAAATATTTTTTGACAATAATACATTTAATAGTATGTAAATCGAATTAATCATCTCGGATTTTCTCCCTTATTAGGAAGGAATTTGAAAAACAAAAAGTTTATTGTTAAATTCAATATAAATGAAGTTAGATTAGATTTATGTTTTATTTGTTTGTGATAGCTACGAGTTATGTCTACAGTTTCAGAATGGGTAAAGGAGTCATTGCCGCATAATATCAGAAACATATTCCTGAACTCCTTGCTACGCCTTTGTTTATTGTATATGACAAATTTATACATAAAGCATGGGTGTTTTGAACCCTGGTTTGTCTACGCTGGATTTCAGCTTGTTTTGTCCCAGGACAGCTTTACGGTCCTCAGCGCAACATGAGCCAATATTTTGACCATTGAACGTCTCGTCGTAATTGCATAAAGGGAGCGTGATCGGCAATATTTTGCATAGATGTTCTGGTAAATAAAACATTTAGAAACTATGCGGTAAACTGTCTTCTGTTACACCTTATGGAATAATACTGAACTTGTTTTCAATTAACGTATGGTTCACAACTAGGACGTTTCTTGTTGATCTACTGAGCCTAAAATGATTAGCATATCTTCTAGAAGCGTAAATATATATGCCATAAAAATACTTGATAATTTTTATATTTGTATATTGGTCGGCCGGTCAAAGGTTTTGTTGTCCACCGGCCGGCCGGCCAGTAGAAAAAGTTGTAATTCCACAACAATACTATTGACCCGTACATATTGGCGATACAGGTGCACGGTAAGTGCATGTATAGTTTAGATTGCGATACGTGTGCAGTGCACATATACTTGTATTAAAGTGGTTGCGATTGACTACATGGTGTAGTGGTAGCTTGTTTGACTCGAGTGCAAGAAGACCGAGGTTCGGTTCCCGGCGTTGTCCTTAACTTTGGGCGAAACTTCGAGCAAGGGTCGTGCAGGCCGTATAGTTCTAACATGAAGGTCGCACCAAGACTGACACAACAAGCAGCAATCCCACGGATTCGGGCAGTTAGATTCGCCGTCCGGGACGACCGCCTGTAAAAAAGGATGTCATGTGCACGATAAGTGTATGCAGGCCCGGGACAGCCACCCTTATACCCCCGTTTGGGGATTCCATCCCTAAAGGAACCCCACCCTAACCGGTTCAAACAAAAACCGCAAAAGTTATGAAATACGTCTGGCTTCAGGCTCGCTTCGCTCGCGAGTTTTTGACATTATTCTACCTTTTCGTAATTTTTTAATTGATATAGACAGAACACAGGCCTTACAATAATCACCAGGTTGCTAATTGCCAACACATTTTCTCGCTTTCCACACTCGCCGGCTTATAATTTTACTTAAGATAATATAGCTCTCATGAAACGAAATAATCAAGAACGGTAATAAAGAAAGTTTTGAGTGATTGTGCCGAATGCTGTCTCCCCTAGTTGGAGCATACTTATGTAGATTGCGTATTACGTTTTATCTAAAGCGCTATTTTAAAGAAAAATGTTTTGGAAGGGAACGCGAGCTCTGACGACCTCAGATGAAACAATGATAAATTCTGTATCCACCTCTACGCTGGAACCCACCCTGGAGTTTGGGGCCCCCATCCCTGACTGCTCCGGCACTAAGTGTCTGTAAAAAGCTTAGATTGCCATACATGTGTTAATATAACGGAATATGAAGTTGTTGCAATTGACCACATGATTAGTTTTAGCATGCTTGACACGAGTGCAAGCGGATAAAGGTTCGAGTCCTGTCGTGGTTTTTAAATAGCTGCCGTGAAATCCAACATCTATATTCTCACAGCTGTGACATTTCGATTATTTCGGAACTAATTATACTAACTGACGCCAATGTTAATTTTAGGGCCGTAGTAGATTAAGCGCATTCCTAAGCCTAAGCCTAAGCCTATTAAGCGTTGTAAAAGCGTATTCCTAAGCCTAAGCCAAAGCCTAAAAGCCTAAGCCTAAGCAAAAAATGTAGTCTACAATGTAAGCCTACTCTTTAACCGACACACCAGAAACCACAGCCCTGAAACTAACATGGGCCCTAACTGGTATGGCTGTTGCACACATTTGAGAATAGATGTAATAAAACGCCCACCTTGATATCTCTGATATACGCGTGGATTAGGCATTTACTTAACAACAGTTAACGCTGCAAACTTTAGTTATAAATGAGTTTTTCATATTCCAAGTCGTCTTTAAAATGACTCCAAGATTTGTTTTACGCGAAGGACAAAAGTTCTGGGAATGTTCATAAGAAACAAAATTATTTGCTCGCATTTTATAAAAAACAATGTCCAATTTTTTAAAATGATTATATTATACGTCACTTTATCGGCTTCGAAAATCTTTCTCTAATGGCGAACAAAAATTTGATGCATTTCTTATTGTTTTATATGCACAGAAAAACATGAGCGTCGGCAGGTTTTATATATTTGCAAAGGAGTGCTAGTGCATTCCCTTTATTTTCTGCACAATTTTGTATATAGGAAGCAATACAGAGCAAAGAAAGTAAAAGGTTTGCTGCTATCGCAGCTTGTTTCAAAGTTTCTCTGTTAGAGAGCAAAGTAGCATAACCCTAGCGAATGCCGTCCCGTGCCAGTAAAGCAACCTACTACAGTTATGCAATTTTTGGTATTTTTAAAATGCACGCTTTGGCGTATTTAGTTTGATGCATGTAATTGTAGGCAGTTCATAGCAGGATCCGCCTTTGCCTAAGGCAAAAATTAAATTTTGTATGTTTACTGTAGGTACTAACTATTTTCAGGGCCGTATGCCAACAGTGGGGGATACGGGATCCATTTTTTGGAAAAAATGACTTACAAGCTGCAATATACTGAAGTCAAAAAGATTTCTCGTTTGCTACGCTCGCTCGAGAAACCTTGCTATCCGCTCCAGAAATTAAATCGCGGCTACGCCACAGACTAACATTTTGAGCAGATAATTTGCTATTTTGAGCATTGTGACGTTGTTGGATTGTTTTTAAGGTGCGTTAAAAACAAGAAAACATATGGAAACAGTTTTACCATTTCAGCGATTGCGTTTGGTGTCTAGATTATTACGTTCATTAAGTCAGTAATGTTTCATCACTTCATTCATCAGTAGGTTAAGTTCTATTTTCCAATTTCGTGCTTAGTTTTGTTTTATTGTATTAAAAGAAACGTTGTTTTGAAGCTAAATTCAAACTTGAATATTTCACGGCATATAACAGTAGATAGAATTATTTTATATTTTTATATAAAGCAGTGTTTTGATGAACTATCTATACACTTTTCCAGATTTTGTATGCAAAACCTCTGGATATATAGTTTTTTGCGTTCTTTTAGTAGCTTCAATACAATCAAAGTGTTGCTTACTGAACAAGGCACAATCGTAAATTATTCTTGCTTCTTAGCTTTTAAAAGCGGATATTGTAAAAGCTTTTCACGGCTTGGAAGTGTTTGAAAATTTAACATATTAAAATTTTAACTGTAGCTATAAAAGTCTTCATCTTTTCTTTTAGCAAAATGAACACCTAAATATAGTTTATGGTGGGAATACAGTTTTAGGCTGCGTTTAATGAAATTAAATGGACTCGCAATTTACTTTCTGGCAATATTTCTCTTAAAATTGCACGGTTTATCAGTCTGTTTCAATTTTTTCATAAAAGAAAAGATTCGTTGCTTAAATTTAACCTTTGTTTTAAAGCTTTTTGATGTGAGATTATTCTGCGTGTGACGCACCCTAAAATTATACCAATATTTTACAGACTATAAGTTTACAGCAATGTTTTATTTCTTGAGACACGACTTTGTATAACGCCAATATTGCAACTGCACGGTACAGTAAATTATTTTGGCATTGAAACTATACTTAAACCATAAACAGTTTTGTACAAATATGCAAGCAGTAGTGTCTTTTTACGCATTGCGTTTAATGTTTAAAAGTTTAAACATTAAAATTTTGCAACGGTATTTCAAAAATGAATATTAAGATAATGAAAACATTTTTTTGATATAAGATTTTTCTTTTTATTGAAGCAGGGTAGTAAACTCATCGTTTTTACAGTTATGCTTAACTGCGAGAACAGAACGGCACAAATCTTCGGTAATGCTGTAAAATGCTTGCAAACTTTTTCTTCCAGTACATTGTATTTGAATTTTATGAAGAAGCTTCAGGAATCTCAAATGGTTATTGCGGATTGTGTGTGTTATACTGCACACGTATATGCAAAAAACGTCCACCACCTTTGGAACAGAGCGCAAAACAAGACCATTCTAACAGCCTAGATTCTTTGACCACTATAAAAACGTGTAATTTGTCTTGAGCCATTAGTCGCAAATAACATCGACAAAAAGATAACTACCCATAGGTCACTGTTGTTTATGGGCTAAACATCGTGAACCATTTTCATCTCTGTATTTCAGGTAAGTAGCGCGAAAAATCCGCTAGTATTTCACGAGTTAGCAATGAATATACTTGAATACATTGGCGTAAACTTTTTTGGAAAAGCCAACAAATTTTAAGGTGTCTGCTGGGCTGCTGAAATTTTTTACATTATGAGCTTGAGTGTAAACATTACGTCTTAAAATGAGCTTGTGTCTGTCGTCTAAAAGTTGTCAATTGGTATCAACCTTTTAAAATTTTCTTGTCTCGCTGCTGTGCTTCGAACAGTATTTGAGAGACATATAGTTTTTCCGCGGTACTCTAATAAAGTATGAGCTTGAAACTAAATTCTTGTTTAAGCATAGGCTGACTTATAGCTTTATTCTTGCGTTATGCTAAGACTTAATTTTAAGGCTTACAAAATAGGAGCTATAACACGTATCTTTGTGGACCACTTGCTAAACCATATATCTTTAGAATTTGCAAATGGAAGGATAAAAACGCTTATTGCACAACGACAATGGTGCGCAGTGTAATCAAGTTTAAAGATACTTTTTGCATATATGTGTCGTGTAACGTGCGATCAAACAATGTCAGATAGGTTATAAAATATCTTTTGATGCTTTAAAGTACAAGAATATTGGCGCAGGATTTAAAATTTAAAAGTACACGCTATACTAAAATGTACTTACGAGTCAGGTTTCAATTTTAGCGATAATTTTTTAAAATAATAACAATGCCACTATATAAATGTCGAAGTAACACAAGAGAGAGACACAACGTTTTTGCTCTGTCCCAGGTGTCACATCAAATTTGGTGCAATAAAAATACAAAACTGTATTCTGCGCATTTTACAACAGTTAAAACAGTTATTCAGCAAAAAAATAACTAAATGCTCTGTCATAAGAAGTGTCATGGGTGCCGAAAGTTATGCACCTGTGGGTGCAGCTGCACCTCCCTGGGTACACTGAAAGTTTTTTTACAAACGTTGACGTATAGGGTTAAAAATATGTTGCTTACTGATATACATTATCACATTTGTTTATGATTTGCTAAAAACCTATTTGCACACACCCAGGTTCGAAGTTCTGGCTGCACCCATGAAACTTGTTGCACTTTTAATATTTTAATCGTGTAAAACTGTACTGTGTTCTTCATGTTTTTCAATTAACGCAGCATTTGCCAAAAAACAACTAACACTCCATTTACCTCTTTGGTGACCATATAATACACAAGGTTGATTTTATTTTCCAGATGCATTGCATAGAAAACTAATTTACGATAGTTTAAGGCCAATGTTACTTTGAAGAATGTAACAGAATTGTTGTAAACTATATTCGTAAGCATAAAATGTCTCGGTAAGCCTAAATAAAAGTTAGTCTAAAGTTTTAGCTTACTCTATTAAAGGCCTGTGGAAAAACGGTATGCCCGTCAAAGTAAATGTGGGACCGCTTTTAAAATGACTTTATTTCAAAATCCGAAGCAGTCCAGAAATGGGATTGTGCAAAAGAAATAAATTTATAAGAACTGTTCACCGTAACTTATATTTTTAAAACATAAATTCTGGAGGTGCGTTCAGGTCAGCAACTACTCGAATAAGGGGTACTATCCACATACAAACATCTGTGGCCCTCTGGCTTTTGCTTCCCCTAATGACCATTGCTTTTTGTGGTGTTGGCTTTTCTCGGTCAGATGAACCTGAAGAACTATTAAACTTTAACTTCAAAACTGGTGCTGCTTTGATTTTGTTAATCACTGTTCCCAGACCGCGGCCAATCAGCAACATCAAGAAAATTTGACGAGGGCCGGAACCGAGTAATGTGAACAGACCCTAAAATCGACCACAGCTGTAGTAAAGAGATTTAATACAAAATTCACGGCGTAAACTGATAGTAAAAATAACGGAAACGGAAAACGGATATTGAAGTACAAAAATTTCAAACATGTTTTTTTAATTTAAATTATATTTCAAACAATTGCAGCTTATGTAACGAAAATTACGAGATATGTACGTGATTTATAACTAATTTTGGACGCGAAAATAACATAATTTCTGTTATTTCTATAACGGTAACGAAATCGGAAACAGACACAAATTTTTGCCAGAAACGGAAACGGATATCCAGTTACACTCTGCTAAAACTACATCTAGCTTCCCGCTAGTTTCGCTCGCGCGGTAAAGGTGAGTTTAGAAGATTTGACGATCGAATCACCCTTTGAAGCAACACAACTTATAAATTTTTCATCAGGACACATCAACTTTACAATAGTGCCAAGCTTTCCACTCTTTTTGCTAGCAAATTCTTCAAAATTTAGCCTTTATTCTAACTCCTGGTTGCTTAGGCGCTCTCGAATTGAATCCCGGTTAACTGCGTGTCATCAGCACTCGGTGATTTGCAACAATAAATGCGAAAACTTCAACTTACAAATTTGACTTCGAGCTTTTAAGCTAAACAAACAAAATAGTTCAAACCAGGGTGCAACAGGAGATGAAAAACAGCGGAGTCGGAGGTCAATAAAACTTACCGAAGCTTCAAACCGGGCCTATTTTCAGAATCGAGGACCAATATCGAGCAAACTATTTTCACACACTTATCAAACAAAACGGCTACAAACTGAAATGTATGTCAAATTTCATTTCAAACCAAAATACAACATGAATGCACTTGAAACCTTTGTTTTATGATTTTTGCTGGGGTACAAAGAAATGTACAACTCTCTCAAATATATTAACTTCCAGAAACTATCTGTTTAGTGACAAGTCGACTAAAAGAACCGTGGGTCCTGGGGCAGCGAAGAGCTCAATCTTTTTGTAAACAACCACCTACACTGCAAAAAATGGTGAGTCAAATTGACTGTCTCCGAAATAGGCTTTTCTTGACTACATAAACTGAGTCAACATTCTACTCCGCCAGAGTCAAATTGAGTACGGTTAAGGAATCAATTTTTTCTAAAATTCATTCAAAAAAATTCCAAAACGTTTATCTTGAAAAAGTTCAGAGATGGTGCGCGTAACCTAGAATTTTAATGCAAAAACTTCAGTTGCCTAAGAAATAAATAGTCACACAGAAAACGGTTTCACCGGAAGTAAAATTTAATATTATTTGTAATTAACTTTTAGGTTCTAAACGCTAGAGTACGTTATTTTATAATACTCCTGTATTGGTACGACATTGAAGGAGCAAAAGAATAGCTTGTCGAATCTGTTTTAAACAATATCTGACTGTACGTCGAAAAACAACTGCAATTATGATGGTGTTAACTGTTGCAGTCCTTTCAGTGTTTTTATACGCAGTTCAAGGATTCAGGATCCTTCAAAGTAAGTCTTTTGGCCATCAGGCATGTATTAGAAAGTTTGTCTGCTGAATAATTTGCGCTTTCTGTATTAAAAAATCTTCAATTTTATACAAAAACAGTATCTACTTTGTTTTTGCTGAAACATCAGACTTCGCAGCTTCATAATTTCTGATTTATACACAAACCTTGTTTTTGAGACGGCCTGGAGGCCGTCTCTATTTAAAGCAGTTGATGTTTCGGGTGTAAATTTTACCAAATTTGTAAAATGCAAAAAATGATAATTACAACTTATTTAATGAAATTTTGGTTTTCTAGGGTAAATGACAGTTGTAAAAATTTAGCTTTCAACAACAGGGAAAAGAACTCAATTTTTTCAAGGGTTGGTTCGCATGTGACCCCCTAAAGTAACCCCTATTTACCCCCCCCCCCTGATTTTGAAAAACCTATTTTTGATCTTTAAATGTTTAAAATTTTCATAATTTTACACCTAGAATCAATGATACGCATATTGTGTATAACATATATACGTTTTGCGTAGGACTATTAAAAACGTTTGTATTACAATAGTTGCATCACGACCCAGTGGTCGAGTGGTATAGGTGCTGGACTGCGTATCCCCAGTTTGTGGGTTCGAGATTGTTTACTTTTGGACCTAGTGAACTTGGGGGCACCAGCCAAATTTGGGGTAGGGCACGGCCCCAAAGCCCCCCATGATAACAGTCGTGTTTCAAACGAATCCACACGCATTTTATCAGGCAGAAACAATTCCACAAATAGGCAGATATAACAAGCGCAATCGACTAATTTAGCATAAGCCGCAAAATTAACGTCTTTTCATTCGGCTCGCCAATTTCGTTATCGTAAAGCAAGAATTTACGCAAAGAGAAAAAACGTGTAATAGAACTTCCCTTCTAGGATATATAGTTAAATGAAATGAGTGCAATTTAGTGATAAACTGCCATTTCGGTTGAGTCATTTAGGTGCGTTCGAGCTCAACTTCAGCATTGAATCTTGATCTTAGGCTATTGCTTAATCCTTTCTCACATGAATATTTTCAATTTCATATGAGATGTATTTTCAAGGTAAGATTCGAACCACTGTCTCACGGATGGGAGGCGTTTACGATGACCACTGAGCTATAGGAGCTTGATGCTCGAGCCCGAGTAGGCTCTCACGTCTTGTGGAGATTTTGCAGTGCGCATATATGTTATAAATGTTAAACACTACTCACAGTGTGTGTATTGCTCGTACATTACTATATTTAGTTACTCATACTATACTCTATGAGTGAAAGGGTTAATAGTTTTACGGCCGCGAAATGTCTAATTGCTGCTGATATTAGCTCAATTGATTTCGGGTAATTAATAGAATTCTTTAAAGAATTCGCTCGAGTATTTGCTTACCCCGTCTCCATTGCCGCTTTTAGGGACTGCTTGTTAAGTATTACTGTCAAAAACTAGCTTACACAATATCCGCTACTCCGGTTGTATGCACTGTGGGATTGTAGTCAGAGGGGAACCAGGAGGTTGGGCAAGTTTTAGCTCTGATTGTAAAGTCCCGTGACATCCTTGTATGGCTGTCTGAATTTTTTGGCCCAAGCCTAACATATTCGGCTGACTAGGGGCATCGGACCTTAAATTGTTATGTAGAACGCTCCCTGATATTGTTAAAAACAATGTTTACTTGCTTGCGCTTTAACATTGTGCGACGTACGTATGTGAGTAAATTTTAAATATAGGTTACTAGTCATCCAACTTTTCTCAATGCGTAAAAGCGTTAACAAATACATAAAAGTCTATATGCAAATTTTCTAGTTATAAAACAATCACGCCTATGTGCTATGAACATATTATAAACAAATTTTGCTGGAAATTTTCCCAAAGTGCGTATGTGGGGCATTCCAGCATTATCATTCCCAACATAATATTATCAAAGTATATGTCAACTTTTTAGGATAATCTTGAAATCATTAATCACAATCATGATGTACCCGCCGTGGTATAGTCGCGAGAAATAGCATAATAATGCAAATAGTAAATCTGGTGTCTCAAACGCAGAAGTCATGCGGCGGACAAGAATAAGTATTAAGCGCTAAACGCCTTTCCCGATTAAAAAAACGTTTTATATTGATGTAAAACTAGTTTAAGGATTAGGCTTAGGAATATGCTTAAACTGCCTATAGTTACGCCCCTCGAAGTAACAGTGGTCATATCCTTTATTACAATTTAGGATGTCCACCATGTGAATTTCCATGCATCAAATCTAGCAACGCTCGTGCGTCGTTACACCTATGCCCGGTGTGTGTTTGTCCATCACAGCCGTTAGGACAAGCATATGACGCTCCATCATTAACATTTGATGCATCAAAATCAATGCCTGTGTTAGGGCCATCAGTGCCGTTCGCCGCCTCCGCGCCATATTCAACTCACTCAAATCGTTTTTCGCCTCCAAAATTCAACCGCCCAATCGGTGAAACTGGCTGGCTTAAACCTAAAAACCGATTGCCACTATTTACATCCACAGGACCAGGATTAGGTCGTCGTCCGTCATTGCAAGCGGGACATGTATTGCCACCAGTTCCCAATTTCCGGTCAGCATCTGAAAATCGTTATGTTCCACCGCAGTATCCGCGAAATCTACATACACAAGCTTCTGATCCACGGATAGGTGGGCTAATTCGAACATCGTTTATTGTTTCTGGTCCTCAACGAACACAATCAAACACCTACAATCAACCAAGTACTTCCGGGTTGTTTGGAAAAATCGTCGGTGTTCCACCACCTCCACCACCGCCAGCAGTCGCTGGCAACTTGCCTTCACAATGCCCACCTTGTGACGACTGGGCTTGTACTCGTGTTGTTGACAAGAATAATTTGGCTGAGCCTTGTGGTCGTTGCGAGTGTCCGTCGTTTGACCAGTTGCCTCCACGCGAATTGCCAACGACGTCTTCAAACAAAAACCAACGAAAAGAAAGCAGCGATTTGATTGGGTCATCAGATGCGAACAACTCAGGCAAGAACAACCAGTCAAAATATCCCAGCTTGGAGCTAATTGGTCGGTTTCGTAGTGCTGAGTGTCCAGTGACAGCACCATGTCCTGGATACTGTTCGGTTGGCATTGACGAAAACGGATGCGAAATTTGCGGATGCCCACCGTCGGAATATACCGTCGGAACGCTGAACATATTTGATAAAGGAATGATGAAGCTTGTCAAACAAAAGCACGATATCTAAACTAAGGAATCCAGTTTAAAATGCTAAACGTTTTTGAGTATTGAAAAAGCTATTTTGTATTGATGAGAAAAGAGCGATTTTGACAAATGCAAAAAGCGTTTGTTCATTGATAACGTTTAGCTGAGGTAGGTGTTCATTTCACAGTTTCTGTACACGCAAAAATTCTTTGGAAAGATGCTGTTTGAAACACGGAAGCGTTTACAATATCGTTTTTTGGCACGATTCATAAGAACTTGTATTTCGCTTAGAAGCTAATATAACGAAATTCAACAATTGAAACGCTTCCACTTTGAATGCATGTTTGACAAGCGTCATATTCTGGCGTGACTACGATCTATATCCTGCGCAGTTGAAATGAAAGGCGTTCGGGAATGGCGTATTTTACCCATGTACCCTCAAATTAACTCTGTTCATAGTTTTATAATTTATGCAGCTCTTCAGTTAGAAAATTGTTTACAAGAATTAACTAACTCCAATCTTTTCTACTAGAAATTTCTTGAAGTGGTTTCATTAACAAAATTACTATACTCTGAGAAAGTTTTTCAGTTACCTCACACTGGCAAGGTAAAATCTTGTATAGCTTTAACTGGCTATTACTATGCCCTAACGCTGAGCTATATTGTATATACCGTTTTGTGTATAATGTTCGACGATTGGTTCTACTCTAGAGCTTGATATTGTGCTATTAATCGTTTAATTTGTTTTGATGTTGTACTCGAACCTGAATGTAAAAACAAATATATAACAGTGGTGTGGAAAAGTTAAATTTCAGTCGAAAACGATTCCGAAGCCAATCCAAATAAAAACAGAATCTTTAGCTCAACGAAGCTTTGAATATCTTTTTGCATGAATACTGCTAATTAATACTAGCCAGGTAATTTTCATATGTGTTACTGAAACAGAGCATGGGTTTTACTTCGTAGATTCAACCGAATTTTGGTTAGATATCCGATCACTGTTATAGTTTCAGAACGCTCTTAAATGCTTTGGTTAATTTACGTTTGCTGAGTATAGGAATTTGCTGACTAATGCATTTTTAATATACGAAAAATAATTTAAACATTTTTCAACAATGTTTCGTTGTTCAAGTCGTCTGTTTTCTATGCTCTTAGTCTCGCGCTTCGATGAATGCAATATCTCAGTTGTGAATTGTAAGTTTTCAATCGCTACCATCGTTTCAAGCTTAAAAGCCAAATTAAAACTTGTGGAGCAATTTTAGCAAATTTTTTATCGAGTAACACACGGCCGTACCGTATTCGGTTTTAAGCACGCATTATTTTCTATCAGCCACATTGCTTTCTTGTATCCATTGATCATATTCTCAAATGTGTATAACGCCTTTATGTTAAGTTAGCAAAATGTGCTGAAACAATTTTCTGCTACAGATGTAGATAAGAAATTCCACACCATAGTTCAAATACAAAATTTTTTTCTATGTTTTGAAGTGCACCTTTGCTTAATTCTAAAGTTACAGGACCTATTACCAATTGGCGATATGTGCTATAAACATTTGATAATACGGGCGCAAACGCAGCTGTGATTTGCCGTTGTACGATGTACGAGCGTTTAAAACTGTCCTCGCAATACAGGTCATGGTGCATTGAATTTACTTACATAAACGTTGTTCTCGTTGTTTACGCCACAAATTTAAAACGGTGCACATTTCTGCGTAGAATACTTTCAGTTTTCAAATAACTAAATTTTGATATTTCTAAAAATTTAAAAATACCATATTTACGCATAATTTTGCAGAAGGGTTTATAATTTCAACCAATATGCTTCGAACATTATAGGGTACATGCAAATTTATGGCTTTATATAACCGGTTTGGCTTAGACAAATTTGCTATGTTTAAAAAATTTTCAATATATTTGTTTCAGAGTTTGACTATGACAAAGTGATCTTTTGTCACTGCTTGTACTGCACTAATTCATTGTTTATTTCGGATGTTCGAATGCAACGCATACGTGTACTGTATTGACCCGGATAAGATGGGGAGAGACTGCTATTGTTTGGTTTCTCCAGAGGGTAACCACATTATTGTTTGGTTACGGGTTGTTATTTATTTTTAACCCGCCCTCCGCCACACTACGTTACTGATATATATCCGGTATTGCAATTATCCGTTGAATTAAAGGTTTATTTGCGTTGTATCAAAAACTTGAACGATAACGCAAGTTAGACTTAGGAAGGTACTTTTAAAACTTAAGTATGCTTTAAGGTTTCGAATTGAAAAATATTTGGTCCTGCAGTCATTTATGTACTACAATAAGGAATAATTGCCATTTAATACTGATTCTAATTAGGGTTTAAAGACTCTACCACTTATGGCCTCTTATTAGGGATACGGACTCCTATATTGATTGGGATTCAAAATGGGAGCCTCCCTTTTATTCGGGTTACTACAGTACTGCGATAGTTAAAGAACTCAGCAAGTAGTCAAGAAACCGTTGGTAATTTGAGTTGAGCTCATGCATCTTTGGTTGTTTAGTAATTAACAGTATTTCAACTGAAGTTGTCTGAATTTCAACTGAAATTGTCTGAAGCATTACACCTTTATTTTAATTTTAGTTGTGATCTTACATCCGACACTGTATGTTTGTCATGGCTGAGTTCATCCATATCTATTTGCTTGGATACTGATGAACGGTTGTTATCTATGTTGTCGCGTTGCTTGTGCTCGTCGCAGACTCGCACTAAAAATTGTTAAGTTTTAATAAACAATCTTTTCTAACGTTGATCGCTTTAACAGCATCCAATTGGCGGGTTGGTCCATGTTACGATAAAAGCTGAATGATGAACAAACCGCTACATAAACGTTAAACTATTAAAGTTTACCGAGAACCCTGTACGGTAGTTTTAGCGTTACCATTCATAAAGGGCTGTAACTATTCGGGGGGTGAAAGTGGAAGCCGCTCACTCATTCCACCTTTCGACAGCTGAGTGCTACCTAGCCAAAATTTTAGGCTAAACAACATTGAAACAATTCTGCCTTTGAACAATTTTTCTGCCCCCTCTGAAAAAATTCTCTAACCCTGTATAATTAATACTTGCGGCGTTTTATGCAAAACGGCTTACAATTTTATGAACATTTTAGTATCATGCAATACATATAAGCGTTCTGAGAATCAATACGGCCTTGAATATTCGTTTACATCAATTTAAAATATATCATTAATTGAGGTTATGTTGATTTTTCAAACTTGAATTTTAAAAGTACGTTTTGGTTTTAAAATTTAAATTTATAGTGAGCACTCGTTTCTCTGCATCACATTCATCGCCGGATTAAAGGGGCCCGGGATTCGGGCCTCCTACCAAAAGATGTTTCAATGGATAACATAAATGAACGAGCCGTCAAATCAACAACGGGAATTTTGGGAAGTACTCAATACTGACTGCGTTGTTATGCCCGGCTATATACAATAGTGTACAAAATACTTTCCCAAACGTTGAGAAAGCCCTTCGGTATGGTTGGGATCCGGCAGATATGCCTATGCGCATAGTATTAAACCGATCTCAAACTTATGCTAGTACTACGGAAACTTGCGTTATCAGGTTAGCTGTATTCGGGACAGGAACTCCGCTCTCAAACCAAGATAACCTTGCATTTTACAATCGTATTAGTCATCGACGAACTATTTTAGACTGTTTTTTATTTTTAAGAAGGCAGGCAACTTTTGACCGGCTGCAACCCGGCAAGCCGGGCCAAGGCTGCACTACGCTGCCAAATGTTGTGGGGCGACACTGCAAAAAATGGTGAGCCAAATTGACTCGCTCCGAAATAGGCTTTTCCTGACTGCACAAACTGAGTCAAAATTTGACTGCGCCAGAATCAAATTCGCTCAATGAATCGAATTTGACTCTGGCGGGGTCGAATTTTGACTCAGTTTGTGTAGTCAGCAAAAGCCTATTTCGGAGAGAGTCAATTTGACTCACCATTGTTTGCAATGGAGGAAACTCTGACCGCCGATGTAGGCTGACTCCTCACAATGCTAGTGGTCCGAATCGAAAAGAATATTGCGGGAAAATATTTTTAAGATAGGGTTATCGAAAAGTGAACGTAACGGGACTAGTGTCGTCCATTCTACGACTTTAGAAAATTTTAAACAAATTAAAAAATCGTCATTGGATCCGAAAAAGAAAAAAGGAAAACAGGAAAATCTCCAGGGTCTTTCGCTACGCAGGATGGGATGATAAGAATAAAATACAATCTAAATCGGCTTAGCCCCAAACTGAGTCTATTTAAGTCAGACTTAACAAAATACCCCATCCAGGGGGGATAGACGCCAGCAGCGTTGGTCCCGAGCCGAAATGCTCCTCGATAATCAGGACAATTTTGCAGAGTATGATAACTTTTTTCTAACTCAAATTAATTTGAATGGAGTGCGAACGTTCATGTAGAAAAACATTGTAAATCTTGTTATCATGTACGTCGAATCGATTTTCTGCCTAAAAAGCCGTTGGACCGTAAATTTTTTTCGTGTTTCGGTAATTAGTAAAAGAGCTGTTAGTCAAATAGGCCCCGCCCCTCCGAGCCTCCCAATTGATTATTGATTTCCAGTTCACCAAGAAATATAAATGAATTTCAGTATAATTGAAGCCCACGCATCAAATGCAGTTTGTGGAGTTTAGGGATAACCTGAACTGATCTAAGTTATCGTCATATTCACAGCTCCGAATACTTGCTCCCGTTACATTTTCCAAGATAACATGCGTTGACCTACACTATCTCGATTTGTAAACACTCGAAATGCCAGCGCAAAAAACAGCAGAAACAAGCGTTGCCGGAATTATATTTCCACAGGGTACTTAGAACTTCATGTTTGTAATTGTTTTCTTGCAAGTGAACTTAGCGAACATTATCAGTAAAATGTTTTGAACCTATGGGATCCAGATGTTAATTAAACGCGCTAAAAGCTGTATACTTTTTGTCTGTCGAGAAATTATGTATGAGATATAACCCTCGTATCTCTCCCCCTGCATACGAGGCCGTCGGCTGAAAATCTAAACTTGAAGAGCGCCATAGAAATTTTACACAGGAATGTTTAGCGCAGTAGTACACACTGAGAGTACACCGGATATATCTGTTTCCGGTAAATTTCGGTGTCGTTTCCGTTTTCAGGTCCAATCGATGCCTGTTTTGTTTCCTTTCCCTTTCTGCTCGTTTTAGGCTCATATTTAATAATTGTAAAATAGCTGAAAATCACTAGCTTAAACAGTTAGGTACAGACGCGCTATAATCGTTCGATTTAACATAAAGATAAAATTTCTCCAGAATAAAATTTTTTGGGTACAATAAACGGTTTTCTCTATGATTTATCCAAGTTGGTGAATATTTGCATAAGTACTAGCAGGGTGCGACCGGATGTCTGCCTACGGCTCCGGCTTCGGCAGAAAATCGACCTCAAGTTCCGGTAGAATTTTTGCCGGAGGTCCAGTGTAATAATTTAGGTAGTGAAATTTTTCACAGTTTTACAAAATTTATCTGGTTGGTGCGTTTCGTTTATCTTTTAGCAAAATTTTGAAGAAAGAATTGGAAGGACTTCGTAAAAAAATTAGCAAAAACCAAACTATTTTTAACAACGCATTTTGCTAAAATTTACAAATTAAACATCATTTTAATTACCTAATTTTGCCTTACCGCAGGCTTCAACGCCGGCTCCTGCTCCGGCAAGATTTATCGGCCTCCGCCTCCCGTATTTTTCTCCTCCTGTTGCACCGTGCATACTAATGTGCAACCGAAGGTGAAAATGAAGCTAGAGCCGGGTTACAATTGTTGGCCAAATTCTTACATAAGACCAGGATGAAATGTATACAAATAAGTAAATTAAAGTAGATATGTCGTGCGTGGATCGTCGAGGGGCTTAAGCGTTGTACTTTGTTTCTTGAGGTTTTGGGTTCGAACCAACCCGTTGGTTTTCGATTTTCATTTCAGGAGATATATAATTTGGGTTGAAGATTTTACTGAAACTGGAAATTGAGTTGAATGGCATATAAATTGTTGATCTGTTTGATATTACTTTGTTTTGAGCCATTATGGGCAACTTATTCTTGTTTCAGTTCAAACAATTGTATAGCATATCTGTAAAGAAAAATCGTAATTTTGGATTTTAAAATAACATAATTTCTGTTATTTCTATATTAACGGAAACGGAAAAGAAAACGGACAACGATGTTTACCGGAAACGGAAACAGAAATGGATATCCGGTTACACCCTGATCAGAAGATATTTACGAGAAACAGATAAGCAAAGTATTCAAAATACGGCTGTTTAAATTACCAGACGCTGAAATGGAGGAATAGCGGAAAAGACCCGCATCATTTAGCAGACAGTACCTAGCTATCTCAACATGGTAGGGGGACTAAAAAATTTCAATTAATGCATGCAAAATATGAAACTAGATTGCGTCAGATTGCCTAAAGGACAATTGCCCATACACGACATTTACCCAAACCACGATTGCCCAAATTAATGACATTTTTCCAAACGCCAATATAAAATATCAGACGGCCCATGATCCTGACTATTGAGAGACAGGGAGAGCGGTGGAATTAGAGATACTAAGCTTAGGATTAAGCCTTAACCGTTGTAAGATTCTTTGCTGCGTAGGGGGATGACTGGTCACCTCTGTAACCCTCCCGGATCCGCTCCCAACAAAATGTCATGGCAATCGATACATCATGAACTGCGCGCAGTAACCGGTGCAAAAATTTTGATGGGATTGTGGGCATTGGGCAATCCCTTTTCGTAGTTACTTTTGAAGATTGAAGCTATTTATTTTTTCTGATAAACTAAATGCTCAAAAACATTAAAAGTTGAAACATAAACATTTACAAATTATTGTCAAGCGATTAAAGCGAGCAATAAGCCAGACGTAGCTTTAATTAAATGGCTTTGCAAGCGTGGCAAAACATTTTTTCGCTTATGGATTTGGGAACTAGACGTCTCAGGCTCTCTGGATATGAACGCCTGGAAATGACCAATATTTGGCATTTGGTCTGTTGTCGGTTTGGCAGCCTTCGTTTATAGGCAGTTGTCGCATTTGGCAAATTGTGATTTGGGCAATTATAGTAAACCCATCTCGCTCGAATGTCTGTTTTGGCATGTTCCGTTATCCTTCCAACAGACATCGTTTGTCCAAAAAGGAACGAATTTTGAAAAACTTTGCATCACATAAATTATAAGTACCCAAGTTTGAATTTTTGAAAAATTCGACTTTTTCCATCGCCTTGGGACCAATAATGAATTTCTGTCGAACAGTTACGTGATTTATGTATCCTTCGATGCAGCTTACGAAGTTTAGAGTCGCATTGTAATAAATTTTCCGTGACCGGATATAATGGTTTGTTTACAGTGAAATGAAGGAAAGGACTTTTTATTTTACACCGTCTCGATTGCCGGGTTTAGGGGGTGCTTGTTTTGATAATCCTAAGTTTACACAATTGTGCGGTCATTACAATAATCCTTCCAGCTTTATAAGTGTTAAATCACCTCAGCTGCAAAATCAACTGCATGCATATTGTAGTTCCTCATTCAGCCATCTTTCACACATTAGACCAGTGTGCAGAGTTACACGCTGTACGCGGTGCATAATTCACCATCTCGTTTTACGACTACAATATGTTGGATTAGATTTTAAACTATTTTTCTGTTTATTAATAAGCTTCAGGCACAGGCAAGCTACGATACTAGATTTAAGGCAGACGCTTAGGAAAATGCTTAATCTGTTCTACTGACCTAAAAGTAATGTTGTTCATTTAATACTAGTGTTTAATAATCAGTTTAAAAACAGGAGGAGCAATATTATTCGTAAAGATACAGTTCGCATGTCCTTTTATATAAGCTTTCTGCAAGTTGAACGCGATATAGTTAACTAAGCAACAGCTCGCGAGACACTGGTTATTAAAAACTAAACTCAGTCTATTAACGTAAATAAATAATTATTTTGTTTAAACATCGCAGTCGACGATTAGTATTGTTATGCCATTTATTTTTTAATACTTAGCTAGCTCCGTCATATTTAAACGGCAGCTACTAACACAATCTGGTATAATATTTGCGAATTAGATTTTACTAACTTAATTTCGGTAGATAATGAAACTGGAAATGTGCCGGTTATTTGGCATCGGTATCGGTAATACTCTGCACTTTTCGTGAGTATCGGCATTGTCTGCAAAATATTTCTGATCCTTTGCCGATACTTCTTGCATATAGCAGTCAGTTGTAATGCTATTAAATTCATTTCTTTGCGTATATCAGCGTGTCTGATCAGGGACACTTATCTCTTGCATTAGTGTTTGAAAAAATTAACTGAAATGAACCGTTTTCACACAATTATAATCGTTTATGGTGGTCAGGGTTGTAAGCATGTGAGACATGCTTGTCCGTTATGTGCACATGCAATGTCGTGCAGTTCACTGTATGTATGCTAGCTGGTAGCGTACGGCCGACACATATAGTCGACGAAAACGGCAGTTGGAGAGGCGGGCTACGTGGCGCAGTGGTAGGCTGCTCGCTTAAGGATCCATACGCTGAGAGTTCGATCCCCGCTCTAGCCCGCTTTTCCACCTGCTTAGATAAAAGATCTGATGTCCCGGTTCCTACCTAGACTGACAAGGGTTTAAGTCTTCGCATAATGATGTAAGTAATGCAGAGCCGGATTAAGGTGGTGGTAGGCCCGGGGCCCATATAACTAGTAGGCCTTTTAATTAGCCATAATTATTTTATACACCAGAGCTTTAACTGATACATTTTGATGAAACAAATGATACCAAAGTACAGAACAAAATTTACGGCCCATGGACTTTTCTAGATTTGCACTAAAAGACGTCCCTTTATGATTCCACCGAAGTCTAGAAATTTTCTGAAGTCCGAAAATTTATGGTGCGAGCCCAGTTTTCTTTCTTTTCCGTACTTCTCTCGACCACCCTATTTTCTAAAAATTTCCTTCAACGCACTCTTAAGGTGGCACCGAATCCGAACGCGAATCCGAAACCATTGCTAATTTGCCGAATCTGAATCCAAATCTTGCGTGTTGTGAATTTCAGATTTATATATAATGTTTCAGAATATCAACGCAATGCCAGCAGCATAACTTTAAACGTTGGTATATATTTCGAGGTCGACGTCAGTTCTGAGATTTGTGACCTGCAACGTTGGTACGTATATATATTTCGAGCTCGACCTCAGCTCTGAGATTTATGAACTGCAATAAATATATTGATTTACATAACAATTTACTTGAATTTTATTGTTTAAAAATGAAAAAAAAACATATTGCCAAATACTGCTGGATTCGACTTTTTGTTTCGGTGTTTTTTCAGAACCGAAACTATCCAGGAGCACGAATGCGCGAGAATATGAGTCGTCTAGTTAGTGTTGTCCACGACCATTGCAAATATTCAGCCAGCCAGTGACCATAGCAGAAAAAGCTAAAAATATTTGACGTCATCCATTTAATATTTTAAATCTTATTTAGATTTCGATTCTAAAACTTATAGCTGAAAATGTTGCCTACTGTTATCATTGTGGTAAATGTTAAAATTAAATAATACTTGTTCAAACTACTTTGGTTACAGGTTCTGGTCAGCTTATATTTTGAGATAAAGCGCTTCATATGACCTGGGATCCTTTGCTTTTTAAAAAGATATATAGTGAAATCTTTGAATTAAATAGTTTACAAACATCCAAAACCGATAATTGAACAGTTAGCTAATAGCTAATTTGCATATTAGCTTAATTGATAAGACAAAACTAGGACTTTTTAAATTATTTCAATAATTATTAGGGTTTACTGAAGGTTTTTGGGCGCGAAGAATCTGAATAAATTGTTTACAAACCTCCAAAACCGATAATTGAATAGTTAGCTAATAACTAATTTGCATATTAGCTTAATTGACAAGACAAAACTAGGACTTTTTAAATTATTCCAAAAATTATTAGAGTGGCTGAAGGGGTTTTGGGTGCGAGGAATCTGAGGAAATTGCTTACAAACCTCCAAAACCGATAAATGAATAGTTAGCTAACAACTAATTTGCATATTACCTTAATTGCTTACGTGCGTTCGAGCTTCGCTCAATAAATGTAGTCCCACTACGACGGGTATTTTTACTGCTGCTATCCGGGTCATTATAAAAATGCTCAATAATTTTTTAAATTTGTATATTGTCCGGCCGGCAGCCAATGACCAGCCGGCCGGCCAGTAGGAAAAGTGGTAATTGCACAATACTACTCCTAGTCGCGAAACTTGTGACAGTGTAGTCCAGCGTAGCCGGTTAGATGTTGCCTATCTGCTTAAAGGTGTCTAAAATAATCCAGTGATGACGGATAAGGGTTGTCAATGCAAGTGAACTCTAGGTAAGAAAGCGAAGTTACTGTTCTGAATACAGCCAATCTGACTACGCACCGTTTCATTGTACTACTATATGTTTGAGATCGCAAATGATAGGAGATATAGGCTTAGCTGCACCGGTATAGTCGGCCGCCCCAAACAGGTCCAAGAGGGCTCCCCAATGGAATGTTTCACAGCTTGTATAACTTGTGCTCCGCGAAAAAAATTTTGTTGGCTAGTCAGGCTTGTTATCAGTTAAATCATATCGTCGGTTTTATGTTGCTGGGAGGCCGGGGCCCGGGCCCCCCTTTAATCCGGCGCTGACGTAATGTATCATTCTATCTGTTCTTTAAGCATGGTGTACCAAAGTTGGAATCGGCATCGGTTTCGCATTGGCATATCTTCAAAATAACAATCGGCCTCGGCGAATGCATCAGTTTAAAAGTATTTTGTCGCGTTTTAATGAAGTGCTTGGGGCTTATATTTTTACGTTTCGGTGGCAATTAAATATGATGAAATCAATTTCAAAACAGACAATATACGTAGACGTGATGAAATGCGTATACTAAATTCAGTTTCATATGTAGTGAAGCAATTCGTACGAGAATTAACCCTCAGCTGAGTCATTGGAAGCAATACGTAGTGTGAAGAAAAACCAAAATCGTAGTACGACCAATCTCACATTGAATATTTTAGATTTTGAAGATCTGTAGTTTTCTAAATAAGAAGTTTTTTTAACGATAAAGCGGTTTGGACGTCGATGTACGCTGAACTCAGATTCTTTTCGACTAGAATCTAAGTGTTACTGTTAATAACAAGATGTATATTGCTGGATGTCCGCGCCCAGACGACAAAACTTAGTTTGCTAATCCGCGATGAGCGCAATGCTAGCGGCTTAATTTTGAAGTAATCAAAATTTTAACACTTTGTATTGCATGATGTCGATCTTAGGGATGCCGAGGTGAAGTTTGGTGTGAATAACGTGATACATACAATAAACGACCGGAAATGAATTTTAGTGGATATATGTCGGATCGGGAACGGGATAATAATTCTTTCTGGAACCGGATGTTGAGCGGATACAGTGTCTAAATTTGCGCATTTTTTGGTTCTATTCGAGTGTACACAACTAACTACGTATTTGTTTACTCAAGTAAAATTAATTTTTAACTTGGATTTTTCATTTTTTTGAAGTATCAATATGTTAAACTTCTTGACTTGCCGGAACGAGGTCGCAGCAAGATACATATTGTATAATAGTAGAATCACATCTGAAAAGCAGGGTGCAAACGGAATTCCGGTTCCGGCATTTTTTCGCCTTCCGGTTCCGGTAAATTTTTTACCGGAATTAATAGTTCCGGTATTAAAATTTTGTGGGCGAAAATTAAGATACTTTACTAAACAATGACGATAAAAATGAAATAGATTTTATTAGTATAGTATGCAAACCTTTACAATCGCCGAAAATAAACCATGGAATGTAGATTTCACGTCCGTAGATTATGAAAATTTGAAATACAGCAGATAAAGTGAGTACCTATCTCCAACTAGGGTTATTTTACCATGAATATTGCAGTAGCGAAAATTAAAATGAATTTTTCAGTCGCATGTATTTTTCGTTTTCCGGTTCCGTTTCCGGTAATTTTTTCAAATTTCGGTTCCAAAATCTGTAATTCCAGTTGCACCCGTCTGAAAAGCAGTTTAGTGTTTTTCTGGACCACAGAAACAACAACAACAAAAGGTTTATACTGCATATATACCAGATATGGATGTCGTTTTTTGCCGAATAGTATTCTGGAATAGGATATCAGGTCAGGTTAATCCCGGGATATGTATATATATTGTATTCGTCTTTTACCTGTTTCAGAGTATCTAAACGTCTGAAAATTAGAATTCAGCAAAAACAGTAAGGGTTGTTCATTTCTATAGCCATTTTGTTCGAAATAGAGGTTTTTAGTCTAGGGATGTGCCGATACCAAAGTTTTTGCCGATACCTATGCCGATTCTTATTTTGAAATTTTGCCAAACCGATGCCGATGCCGATTCCAATTTCAGTACATCATGCTTAATGAACAGATAGGATACTGCATTACTTCATCATGTGAACACTTAAACCCTAACCATCATAAACGATTATAATTTTAGACGAACGGTTCATTTCAATTCTTTTTTTCAAACACAAACGCACTAAAAGATATCAGTTTTGCTGACCGGTCACAGTGATAAGCGCCCACGAATGAAACTAATAGCATTCAAACTGACTGTTGTGTCCAAAAAGTATCGGCAAAGAATCGGCAATTTTTTGCAGTGCCGATGCCGATACTCACGAAAACTGCCGATTATTATCGATGCCGATGCCGATTAATCGGCACATCCCTAGTTTCTACTATAGTTATTTTTACTGTGTTTCTTGCCACGCTATTCTTAAGCGCACACTTTTACACCGTTTTGCAGTTGCACCCTGATATGCTTTATTAAATTAAATTTTTTTAAAATTTTTAGATGCACAACCCAGTAACCCACAAAGGAATTTGTCCCAAAAACCACGTCTTGTTTCTAGGTGAGTGTATCATCCGCATCACACACAGATTGCTAATTGTTGGAATCAGGTCGTCGGCTCAACTTTTGAATGCAGCAGAATTAGCGGCGTAACAGAATATATCTCGGCGTATTTCTATTATTCTTAAGGCTACGTCTAAACGTGAGCGTAAAAATGTTTCTGTAACTAAGTCTAAGGTAAGCAAAAATAATAGTTTAATCCAAGCCAGGGTTGGCCGGAGACCGATCATGAAAGTTCTCGGTCTCGGTCAACTTTTGGTCATCACCGAAAAAATAAAATTTTAAAAATAAATTATTTTTGATGCTTTCTCGTGGTTTTTTAGTTTTTTCATAGTTTTTGGTTTTCAGAATATCTGCGTATAATTATTGCGTAACTATGAAACACTTGCTCAACAATATCAACTTCTGCTTTTTACAGGACTACCAGCACTTGCTGTATCCTCGGCTTCCAGTGTCGGTTTGGAACCACCGATGCTCAAGAACCTAGGCCTGCCCAATACCGAGACTTACCGAGCTTGAGACCGAGACTGCCATCCTTGATCTTAACCACCTCTGTTGTAATAGTACATACGGAAAACTCTTAATAGGAACATGGTCCAAACGAATATTGCAGCTGAACGCAGCGCTACAAAAACATAGAATAGTACCAGTCGTAGTGGGACTACATTTATTGAGCGAAGCTCGAACACACGTAAGCAATTAAGGTAATATGCAAATTAGTTATTAGCTAACTATTCATTTATCGGCTTTGGAGGTTTGTAAGCAATTTCCTCAGATTCCTCGCATCCAAAAACCCTTCAGCCACCCTATAATTCTTGGAATAATTTAAAAAAATCCTAATTTTTGTCTTGTCAATTAAGCTAATATGCAAATTGACTATTAGCTAGCTATTCAATTATCGGTTTTGGAGGTTTGTAAACAATTTATTCAGATTCCTCGCACCCAAAAACCTTCAGTGAACCCTAAAAATTATTGAAATAATTTAATAAGTCCTAGTTTTGTCTTGTCAATTAAGCTATTATGCAAATTAGTTATTAGCTAACTATTCAATTATCGGTTTTGGATGCTTGTAAACTATTTATTCAAATTCCTTGCACCTAAAAACCCTTTAGTGCTGAAATTATATTGCTTTTAACCTTAATAATTAGTGAAATATTGTAAAAAGTCCTAATTTAGGCTTATAACCTTGCTAATATGCAAATTATCTATTAGCTAACTGCTCAATTATCGGTTTTGGAGGTTTGTAAACAGTCTACACAGATTTCTCGCACCCAAAACCCTTTAATGCTAAAATTAGATTGCTTCTAACGGTAATAATTAGTGAAATATTGTGGAAAGTCCTAATTTAGGCTTAATTAATTATGCAAATTAGCCTGTAGCTAATAAACGGCTTAAAATTTTAAAACCCTAATGCGAGGTTAACACCCCACAATAATTGGCTTTGAAACAAAAAAAGTTTATCAAAATCGGTTCAGCCGTTCCTGAGATTCTTTTCGGACGGACGGACATCCACCTTTCGACCCCCAAGTACAAAACATAAAACGCTTCGCGAAACTCCGAGCTTCGCTCGGAGTTTCGCTTCGCTCAATAATAGGGTCGTTGTTAAAGTGTTAAAATGCATCAGTGTGAGGTGTTAAACTTTGTCTCGTAAAAACTTTGGGTACCTTAAGCCACGGAAGACAAAATTGTAAGTTACGCTCTGATATTTGAATGTAATTTAGTATTAGATTTATTTCATTATCCGGCTCCGGCCGGGTACTCGCTTCGGCTCCGTCAGCTTTTGCTATCTCTTCGCACACTGATAGGTACGTACCTCGGATCACACGACATAGCAGGCCTTCGAAAATATCTATGAGTTTGTATGAAATCATCGAAGCTGTATTAAGCGAAACTAGACATCCGAATTTTAACGTGGCAGTGTGGACATCATGCGACTTCTTATATATCTATGAAAAATAAATTTCGAATATGTTCTCATTCTTTACTTTTTTATCAAAGTATCCGTTTTTACCGAAGCTTTTGACAGAGTATGGATATAAATGTCTAAATCATTATAACGTATATATATTTGCTGGAAAATATGATGTTAGAAATGTTGCGGGATTTCCTTAGCTATCAAATGGCGTATTCCAGAATTTCAGACATCTGAATAGCTATGTAGCATAATTATTGATTAGCACGCCTAATACCTTGTATGACTATCTTCATGAGTGGCAGTCGCAGTAGCATTCTTTAGCTTTATAAAATTCCGGTTCAATGCTACGTAAAAGATTTAAAAAATTATAAATTCGAAAAAACTATTTTCTATTAATGCCTGATGACATATTCAACGAGATTTTGCTCCGATTTGTTTGAGTTTTACAGCAGACCTGTACTGTGCATTCAGATAGTTTTGAGATGTTTAATTTCATTCTATAACCTCACTTTAAAGTTCGAACAATTTAGTACAAATATGTAGTTTGTAGAGATATCCCAGGATCAGGGGCCAGCAAAATACACTAAACCGGGGGCGACCGCTGGTTCCGATTTAATATCCAGCAAAAACTGATTTCCGGTATCTGGTATAAACCTACCGGATACCGGTTGTGATGCCGCATATTATAAAACTGCTATTTGCAAATGAGCGTCTTTAACATCGTGCTGCGATAAAATTCTGGCCAAGTATAAAGTTTTGATACCTTTCAGCAACTTTTAACTTATGTATGCGAGCGTGGGTGAAGCACATTTTTGCATTAAATAATTTCAGTTTATCAGCAGCAGATGAACTTTATAACAGACGAAAACATGGTATCCGGTTAATTAATATCCGGTTGGCCACTGCACTAAACTACACTAAACTTCAAATTCTATGTACCTTTTGCATAAGCATATATCTGGGAGTACGGTACCGTTTTTAAAATATCGCGTCATGTGACTTTTTCTTGATACTCCGATGTTATGAATGTGAAGTTAGTGTTAATGCATTTTTTACTTGCCGTATCGCGTCACGCGACATTTTGCCTTTGGTAATGTAATAAATTTACTGTGCTATCTCTAGTAGTTTGAAATATAATGTAAATTGCGATGTGGCGCGTAGATTCCAAAACCAACGGTGTTATTTTTTGTAGGTAACTTGTGCCCGTGTCTAATGCCTTACATTGTGGTGCGTAATATTGGATGCTATATGGTAAATTTATGTCTACAGCAGTGATGAACAGCGATTTTTCATGCAAAAAGTACGTATAGGTTTAACGTGATATAACAATAAATTCTTTTATTTTATATTAAATTTTGTGCCATGTTACGTTAATGTTGAACCGTTCATCTTATCATTACTTTTTCGCTTATATATTGAGTCGTAATCAGTGGTCAAAACTCAAAACATCAGTGAATACGAACCCACTGCGCTTTGCGATACCGGTTCCGAATTCAAACCTTGACCGTAAATTTTTATATAGGTGTTAAATTATAGTAATATATTGTGTTAAATTGATTAAAATTGAAACTAGCCTTTTGTCATGCCAATTTACATAACAAGCCGAATCTTATGCAGGCAATCAAAAAAGTAAGGTTTGAAACATTGAATCCCTAATTCATTGAAACAAAGATTGAGGTCGAGAACGACAGATTTAGAATTTTCTGAAAAATGATTCAGTCTGTTACAACTCGGTTAAAAAACCATGAACAGGTGTTTGTTAGTAATGGGTTTTTGTTTTAAAGTATAATCGTGGGATGTTAAGCTCAAATTGCTGTTTCTAATTAAAAATATAGACCAGTTAATATGACTCACATTTGAAGAGTCACGTAGTACAGGAACAAGCTACAATAATAAATCACTATTCATGACTAGAATTAGATTTGTGAGCACTTTGATCCCAGTAATATGTTTTAAACAAAAATTGCGGCTAATTATGCTGAGTCGGTAAAAATCTCTTCTTTTGGACAAAGATTTTAATTCAGCGTTCTTATTTTTATTTGTAGATATTTGTCTCAGTTGACAACAAGTTTGACTCAAAAAACGGGGCCGATGCCGTCGCATGTTTAAAGTCGAGATTCGAGGAGGCAGACGTATTCACTCCTGTTGCGTGTATGTAATAGTATACGTTTATGTTAGAATTGTAATGAAGACTTATTTTTAAGCTCGTGTCGCTTTACTGTAATTATTATTTTTAGTTCTATTCATAAGATAGTTGCCATTTAGTAAAACTTGATATTGGCAAATTTTTTGGTATCGGCCTGCGCGTTAAAACTGTTCGTTAGCATTTGATCTAAACAAGCACGCAATTTTTTGGAAGTTATTAATTTCTCGGTTTAATGTTTAGTACTGCCTTAGGTTTAAACCGGGAAAAACAAGAATTGATTAAGATTAAAGATAAGTTAAGAAAATGGGCACGACATTGTTTTTTCAAAATTTGACGTGATTCCAAAGTGCGTCCGTCCAAATATTTCTCAGTCCAGTTCATTGCTTCGTCGTCCGCACGAAGGCATACATATATTAGCACCAAATAGCCGAAAAGGCTCGAGTTTTCTGCTTTCCAATCTGTTAGTTTTAATTTTCCGAAGAACAGAAACTCGGCAAAACCGGAACTTTCATTTGTGCCATCATTAATGCAAAGGCGTAAACATTGGTGTTAATGTCTGTATAAAGGTTTTTGCTATTGAATTTTAAAAGACTAACGTGTTCTTGTACAACTTATTTAATTTTGGTATTAAAAGCGAACAAAGTGTCACACGAAAATGTTTTCGTAGTTTTTTTTGTGGAAAAATGTTAAAATCGACACGTGAATGAAATGATGGCCGTCCCGCGTAGAAGGAATGCGAAGCCGGAGCTGTTCTTTCAAGCTCTTAATATTTTCAATGTGTAATGCTTTTTTTAAATTAAAATCGCCGTGCGTAATTGTTGCATTATTGGCCATTTTTCAGTGTTTTAGGGGTGTTTCGCAATTCGTTAAGGCTTTAAAACGTAATGACGAAAACGAATCTTGCCGATAAGATTTTGGAATTCTATCGCGGTGTTCAACTTATCGATATTACACCATCCAAAGACGGTACATCGTTTGTTTGCCGATTTAGTCGATCGTTGAAAAGAACTAGACATGCAGCTGGTAATTTAAATAGAAAGCTGTGTATTAGGGTGCCTTCGGATACAAAGAAATATCGGAGCCGAAATAGGATGTTTATGCCGGGGCCTGATAAAAAGTAAAACTTAATCACACATATTTAGTATCACGTGATATAATCAGTGAGCGATCGTATTTGTGGTTCCGGTTCAATATCCGGTGAAAATGCAAGTCAAGAAGCTTAAGCTTCGCACTGAAGTAAAATGCAGAATCCACCTAACAATTAAATTTAAATTCCGTAAACATCTGCGTATGCTATAACCAGTCAATATCCGGTTCCGGTTGTATAAATTAAGTTTCTTGACATATACGTGCTTATTTCTATCATTTCGAACCAAATCGATGAATATTCGACAATTTAGAATACTGAAACCGAAGCCGGATGTTGATTTTTGTCGGAAAAGAAGCCTACAGGGTGCGACCGGATATATGGCTCCGGCAAAAAATCGCCATCCAGCTCTCGCCATTGTTTGTATTTATGCCAACTGCCACGAAAATGATTCACTTACTTTTGCACATTTTTTCTGTCATACATGTTGTGTTGTATATGTTAGCAAGTTCCCGTGTACGTTCACAATCTTTATTGGGTTCAATAACGCTGGAAGTCTTAATAAAGATGACTAGTGTTTTAGGGCACACTCGAACCTGATGGTGAAATTGCTTGAGTTTGTGTCGAATTTTGACGAATGGGAGTTTTCTTTGAGTTTTGTCGTAAATCAAAACTTTAGTACACATATTTTAAAAATTGTTTTTAAAGTGATTGATTTTACAGGATTTCCAGTTACAATTTACTTGACGGACTTCAAAGCGCCAGATGTCAAAGATGATTTTGGTACCGGATTAATAACGGTGTGGCCTGCAGAACAACTTTTGGCGTATTTTTGCCTTATCAATCGTCGTGCCTTCTGCAATATGCGTGTACTCGAATTAGGCGCTGGCCAAAGTGGCCTTGCTGGGATTAGTTTGGGTGTGTGATCTGAATATTTAATTTTTTTGTTTCCTATTAATTTAGCATAAGGCTGTAATTCCTGAACGGAGCAGCCACGTTCACAAACTTATATAACATTCAAAAACTATTTATTGTACAGTAAAATGCTCTTTCTGTTTGAACATATACAGTGTTCACATATTATGTATTTCAACTTGTTCTTTATGCATTTAGCAAAGCAATATAGTATATCAATGTTTGCTGAACAACAGGTTTAGGCCCTTTGTTTCTGTTTCAGCGTGTTACAGCGAAGCATCAGCCGTTTATATCACTGATGGCGGAAGGTCAGCTTGCCAGAATCTCTGTCGGACAGTTGACCAGAATTACAAACTGTTCGGTACGACTGAAGTGGTAGCGGCACAGTTCTGCTGGGACGAACATCATGATTTCAGGCAGCGTTTCGGAACATTCGACGCTATTATCCTGGCGGATTGCCTGTATTTTGAGAAGTCCCATCAAGTACTGTTAGAAACATTGTTACATTTGCTCAATCCGCAGGGTAAGGTAATTTTGGTGGATCCGAAAAGACAGGGGCAATCGAAATCGTTCAAAACTATTGCGGCATCTACTGACCAGTGGATGATTTCATCGTACATCGATTACGATTCGGATGTCCAAAGCATATCAGTGGGGCATAAGAACGAAAATATACTGTTCGACCCGCACTTCCACTGCCCCATTATCTCAGTGATGACCAGGACTTCAACAAGAGATCCTAAATTTATGTTAGACGTTGAAAAGTAACAGAAATGGGCGGTTTCGGTTAAAAAACGAAAGCCGAGAATAAATTACCTTGATTCAGGCTCTGTCCAAAACGCCACACATTGTTTTCCTACAATAGACACTTCGTGTGGTTGTGACAATTCCAAACGCTATAGTTAGATTCAAGGGTTTTTGAGTCCACGAGTGAGTCTGGACTCACAATGTTCTCAACGGGACGCAAAAAACTCGGCTGAACGCACCGTGGAGTCCAGGGTTTTTTCAGCTCAAAATTAGGGGCCAATTGGCCCCTAAACACAAATTTTTAGGGGCCAATTTACGTATATATACATGGTGTATTGAAGTGAAATAAGCAAGTACTAAATCAGGTAGCGCCGTAGGCGAAGCTATCAAATTTGTATTTTCCTGGGAATAAAATTGCAACCTATTTCTGAAAAACAGTTTGTGAAAAAATTTTAGGGAACAATTGGCCCCCAATCCCAAATTTCTATTGGCCAATCGCCAATTTTAGAGGCCATGGCCCCTAAATTGGCGAAAAAACTATGCCGTGGACTCAGGAGGCTAACACAAGATTTTCGCTCGTATAAAACACCGCCAACTCGAAATAACAAAGAATACAACGATTATAGGAGCATACATATACGCTAAGCCAGGGCGAAACGGAATACATTGCAAGTTTGCCGAGTCCGATGCGAACCTTTGTTGCCCCTTTGTGCTAAGGATAATACAAATTGCACGGACGCATAGATCTTGGAACATGACTCAAAAAATTAGCCTGAACGCAGGACGGACTCATGTTCGAATTTGAAAAAATACCCTGGTTAGATTTCCCGTGTCTGAAAACCCATGTGTCACTGCACATAAGTGTTGACAAAATAATATTTACTAAAACTAGTGTCAGGGTGCACCCAGAGTTCAGGTTCCGGCGGAGAAATTGGTAATATTTAATATTCGGTTCCAGTATTCGATATGGTATTGTTTGAAATGTTGAACTTCTTTGGCAGATTTTATATTTTTGATCTGAGGCTTGGAGCACGGCGGTAGTGAAATTACTCACAACCCAATGTGCTATAATAAAATTTTTTAGTAATAGTTATTTTTCAGTGTTCGGTTTCGGTATAATAACTCGTATTTTAACTTGCCTGTTCAGCTTCCGGTATCTTTAATTCAGTTGCACCCTGCATGTCGCTCTACACACTGTTATAATTGGCTAAGCGGTTCCAAAGGTTCGCATCGGAGGACAGACGTGACGCTCAAACGTCCACTGTCGACCACTGAATACGTAATCTGTATTATTAAAGCTGGAACGCCTACATACGTAATTCGGACAAACTTCCCGTTTTTATTAACATGTTGTAATTTGTGAATGTTGATACAAAGAAATGTATATGAAAATTAACTATAATTGCCGATTTTTGAGACGGTCTGGAGGCGGCGTATATTATTAGCAGTTTATATGTCGGGGTACCAAATTTTCAACCGTCCAAGTGAGGAAGTTGCTAATTACACGCTAACCTTTTCAGAAGTTTTATCAGCCGCAATTTGCGTAAAATTTAAATTTTTTTTGAAAGCACTGCTGAAAAGTAGACCGCCAGGGTAATGCGTATCAATCGATCCTTGTTTTCACTAATCCTGTTTTTGATTTTTTTGTTTTAATATTTTGTGTCTTACAGGTAATTTGAATACGTGCGCTCTGTGTGTTAAATTTGTTTATAACTCTTACATAAGACCCGCATAAAGTGTAATAAAAATAAGTAAATTAAGGTATATATGTCATACGAGGATGGTCTAGTGGCTAAAGCGTTGCGCTCTACGTCCTGAGGTTGTGGGTTCGGACCTAGCCATTATTTTCGGTTTTCATTGGAGGTGTAACTTACGTTGAAATTTTTACTGGAACAGCAAACCGGGTAGAATGGTATATAAATTGAGGATCTTTTTGATAATAATTTGCTTTCGGCTCCACATGGGGGCGACCTGTGTGACGTAGAAAAGCAAAACGTTTAATTTTAAAAATTCAGATTTGACTGTAGAATGATCAGAATACATTAACGAGAAACAAATATGCAAAAGTTTCAAAATACGACTGTTAATTTTAAGGAGACATTGAGTATGTGGGAATAGCGGAAAAGACCTGTATCATTTAGCCGGCCTGTCCAAAAAATTTTGATAGGATTGTCCGACTGCCCTCTGTCCGAGTTAGTTGTAACGAAATCTAATTTCTCTGATGAACTCAGTCTCAAAAACATTGAAAGTTGAAACATTTACATACTTATGCAAAGTGATTGATGCGAGCAAGATGCCAGAAGTAGTTTTAGTATTAATTCGCTTTGCAATCGTGGCAAAACATTTTTTGATAATGGATTGGGAAGCTACACCTTTCAGTTTCTCTGGCTACCCGCTGGAAACAACCAATACTTGCCATTTAGACCAGTTGTCGTTCGCTTGGGCAATGTGACGTTTGCGCAGTTGTCCTATATGCAATTGTCGCGTTTGGAAAATTTTCGTTTGGGCAGTCATTGTAGACTCATGCTAAAGAATTCGCTCGTATGTCTGTTTCTGGTCCTCTTCCGTTTACTTCCACCAGCCATCTTTCTTCAAAAAGGTAGAAATTTCAAAAATTTTAGATATTCGAGCTTCTTATGACCTCACCTAATCATTCCCAAATTTGAATTTTTGAAAAAATCCACTTATTTCAATCACCTTGGATCATAAATAAAATTTTGTCGAACAGTTACGTAATTTATGTTTCCTTCGATGAAGCTTATGAAGCTAGAGTCACATTGTGTCAAATTTTCGCAAATGGACAAAATAATTAGTGTGTTACAGCGAAATGATGGAAAAGACTTCATGTTTTGCCCCGTCTCCTTTGCCGCTTTTACGGGTAGCTTGTTATTTTAACCGTGTATAAAAATGAACTGAAGTAGCGTTGCAAATGTCGCAATTATCGGTTTAAAAACTCCGCACAAAGGGTTCCTAGAGCTCAGATAAGCGGCCACCAGATTGAAATATTAAAGTGTATGACTGGATCTGGTTGCCACACTGCAAATATTCAAACTTTATTAATATAGTTTTCACACATTCAGTTAATACTAAGACTTTTGTACAAATAACATATTGTAACAAGTCGTACTAAACCAGGTAACTGAAGTAATCGGCTCCGTTGTTTTTTGGTATCCGATTGAACGCTGATTTACTTATACGCCGACAATTTTATTGTCTTCGGTTCCGCTTCAGTTAATCAGTATGCGTAGTTAGTTCTATATGGTTTGCTAATTTTTTGGCTGAGCTTAGTGACGCTTTTTGGCTTATGCTAGCAAAGTACAATCGGTCGTCTGCAGTTTGATACTTTATAGACTTCACCTCATAATAGTAGTATGTTATTGTATTGCTTTTTGCATATTTGTTGTATAGAGTTTGTTGACAGTGTAATAACATGATAATTATTGATTGCTTAGTATTAAAGTCTTGAGAAAAATTCTGTGGTCTTTATTCTTATATTTAAGATATGTTCATTGCAAAGGTAATCTGTTTTCCCTAATAGCTTTTGAGGTGAAAACCGGTTAACTATTGGTCGGCATAATAATAATAATAAAAAAGTTGAAGATTATGTTTTCCTGAAGTACAATTTTTTCGTACCTATGTTATTGTTGGAGTGTTGGTTTGCTTGGACAAAATTTGACTATTTTTTATTATTCGTGATCACTAACTGGTGACAGGTGCTAGACGGATTTGAGAATACGGACCGTCATCTCAACTACGACGCTAAACTGCATTTCAATATTGAATCCGTGAAACTCCGGTGAACAGATACAATATTATTCCAGTTTAAGGGTTGCGCTATACTCGACGCGTGCCGCCGGACGCTTGCGCTGCACGGTAAAAATTTTGCCGCGGTTGTGCCGCAAGTTGATAACTTCGTTTCCAGTACATGGCCTACGCGATAAGCTCTTGTATATATACTGAACAGGTTAATGCGGAAATTTCAGTCTACAGGATGTGAATTTATCATCTTGAGAAAATGTTTTGACAGTTTCTACCGAGTACAGATAACTCACATCAGGAAATGTACGGATTTGACTTTTGAATACTTGATTTAAACATTTTGGTAAAAAAATTATTTGCGTGAATTCGTAATATGTTACCTATTTTGATTTTTGTATAGTGTTAAACATAGAGTTGGGTATATATAATATTGCTGTCTTAGCGCGTACAAAAATAGTGTATTAAAGTGTAAAATGGAATGCAACCGAATGACAATATCTGCCGTAAATGCGAAGACATTAACCGTAACAACCATAAAATATTTTAATTTTATGAGAACGGTTCATTTCAATTAATTTTTTCACACACAAACGCAATAGAGAGAGAGAAAGGTAACAGTTTCCGTGATCCAACAATCGAAATTGATAGCATTCCAGATCAGTATTATGTGCAAATAGTACGTATCGGCAAATGATCGGCAATTTTTCTACAGAGCCGATGCTGATACGAAAATTGTAGATTATCGCCGATGATGATGCCGGTTAATCGGCACATCCTTAGTTTTAAGTTGAAATGTAATAGCATGGCGGTTGTATTTTTAATTTTGTGTAACATTCCATACTTATATTTAGGGATGTTGCTTGGCTACACCTAAGGCCGCGGTTTCGAATTACGTACATCTATAATGCTAGCTGTTTGTTTTGAATAGTGTAAGGCAATGATGGACAGAGGGCATGGGATTCTGACTTAAAATTTTTTTGCTGAAAAGTAAGTTTAGAAATTTTGCGGCAGAAAATCGACATCAAACTCGTTGCAATGCTGTTGATTTTTTACTGCATAGTGTATGGTTGGGCCTGTAGTATTAGGCTTTAGGCCGTCGGGCATAATTGAGTCAGACCGTCGCGTAGGCCAAATTTTTGCCTTAGCTTGGTATTGCTGACTCGCAGGCTTTTATACCCGCCAACCGTTGACGCTCTTGTGGTTCTTGAAAAAATTGGTAACTGATAACATTCTAACTTACTGTTTGTTGTGCAAAAAGTATCGGTAAAAATTCGGCAGTTTTTTGCAGTGCTGATGCCGATACTCACCAAAAGTCTATTATTACCGAATACGTACTGGTTTGAAATGTGATTTGTATATAATTTAGTTTACGAGATTGTATGCTATCGATTTTATACTTAATTGTATGGGTTATTGTTTAGTCACTGTTTACTAGTGTGTTCAACATTCCATGTCAATGCTTTTTGGAAACAACTCGTTTATTTGAAGTTAAAAAAGGTCTGAAGCTATATAGTTAAGTAACGCTTAGGAAGAAAAACAACGTAGATTGTGTTCAAATACATCACGAAAGGCCAGCAAGATCGCAGAAGCTAATCCAAAACCGGAGCAGGGGTCACATGTGCGGCGGCGCAATGCATATAATGCGAGCGCAACGCCAAATGCTACCATACCATTTTTGCATAAAATTGCCTTTTTCACAGGTACTATTAAATCGAAGAAGTTTACTCTTTCTAGTGTTTGTTAAAACATTATTGCTCGCCAAGGCCCATGTAAAGATTAGGGGCGGAGCGTTTGTCTGTGGGACTAGAAAATGGTAAGCTTAAGCTTAGACTACCTACTGTTTTGCTTGGCTTAGGCTTAGGTTTAGGAATATGCTAATTCTTACGCATATGCTTAGGCTAGTAATTTGCTTACAAGAAGCGGAGGACAACTTAACTTTCCGTGCTTCATCTAGCCTATGTCTGTTGAGCCATGTTCAACTCAATATTGGCAACCGCGCATGGAAAAAGTTTCTGCATTCTTACTTGCGCATCACCTGATCAACTCAATTTTCTCTGAAAACATGTTTAAAATACTGATACCTTGATTTTTCCGATACCGATATATGCCGGTTCAACATTTATTTGTTCATTGTTTATGTTTGTAGATATTTGTTATAGAAAAGTTTTCTATCGTTTGTGTTTGAAATTATTGCATTTAGATTATATATGGGCGTAAAAACTCAATGTAACAAATGCTTGCTTTGCGGGCACAATTGAGAACTAGAAAACCTGTGTGTAGCATTGTCGATACCAGATTTACGGCTGCGGTAAAACAATGGCGACTATTTTATTCGAAAAATTGTATACATTTGATAATTCATTATGCCAGTTTAATTATTATTCGGTCCGTCGTTACGAGGTTGGTTATAGCTTCCAATTTTTGTCTAATTCTTCGTATTGTTAATAATTTTACGGTTTTCTATGTGTACGATAATATATACATTACAAGCTGGGATATGCGGTCTCGGTTAAAAACTGAGACCGACCTTAAAAATGTTTGGTCATTTTGGACATCGCCGGAAAAATAAGAATTTATAAAAATTTTCGGAGGCGAAAACCACTGCAGCCGGAGGTCCGAAATTAGGTGTAGTTAGAACGGCCATGTATAGAACAGGTCTCTCCCAATTTCCTGGGTATAATCCATATTTCCCAAAATCACAATTTCCCAAATTCGCAACATCCCGGGTTAAGGTGTATACTTCGGTTCGGGCGTAGGCTTGACGGATCCGTACGCAGACGGAAGCAGGGGGTTCAACCCCTATGTAGCCAAGTTGGCACATTTGATTTCCCCACGCTTGAGAGACTCGCTCACATATAAATGTTTTCTTTAATTGTGTTTTCAAGGGACTGTCGACCCCAAATCCTCCCGCACAAAGTAATTGTTTGAAAAACTTTTTGACGGTCTTTGCAGCTGAAGTGTGAGAACCGCTTGGTGCGGGGCTTGGAACACTGTTATTGTGTTAGAGTGGCTGAAGGGTTTTTGGGGGCGAGGAATCTGAGGAAATTGCTTACAAATCTCCAAAACCGATAAATGAATGGTTAGTTAACAACTAATTTGCATATTACCTTAATTGCTTACGTGCGTTCGAGCTTCGCTCAATAAATGTAGTCCCACTACGACTGGTTTAACGTATATACAGTGCGCTGAGTTGCCTATGGGCAACTCAATGTGAGAAGGGGATAAATTATATGAGCAGCGTAAAATAAAATTACGGTTAACATGTGTTAAATTAATACAAACGGACAATTTCACTCGACCCTTAAAGTGAGGCGTTACCAAAATTTAATTTTCCCATAGTCCTGTCTCCTGTTTTCATAAATAATATCCGAATTTCCCGGGTAATATCACAATTTCCCAAAATCCCGAGCGAAAAAGGCTGCGCTCAATATCACAATTTTCCATCTAACATATATCCGAATTTGCCAAAATCCCAATTTCCCGGGCAAAATCCCACTTTCCCAAAATCCCGAGCGAAAAGGACGCGCCCAACATCCCAGTTTCTCGGCTCATATCCGAATTTCCCAAAATACCAATTTCCGGGGTAATGCGGGGTTCACGTTATAACTGGGGCAGCTTGGAACACGTTTTGTCCAAGTTGATTAGCAAGCGATCATCGTATACAAATAGCCATTTGTCGTATGACATTGCGAGACATTTATGCGAATATCATATGATATTTCAAAATTCTACTAAATATCATATGATATTATGCAGGATAATAGAATTTGTGCGTGCTAATGAACAGTAAAAAGTCAGATAATGTAGCATTAAATGATTTCGAAAGTTGAATTAGCTTCTACGTTTGTGTTCCGTTGAATTTTCCCCAAAATACATTCTTAGTTTACCACAACTTTGCAGACATTTTCAAACATATCATGATACTCGCAGACAATATTTAGAATATCATATGATATTGCAGTACAAACAGTAGATGTCACATAAGGATAGCAGACAATTCAAATTTTTTGAATTTGATAGCGGATAAACGGTCCAAAAATATGTTACCAGCTAGTCATAGGGACAACACGTGTTCCAGGCTGCTCCAGTTATAACGTCAACCCCGCATAATATTCGCGGATTTTTGGAGGGACCTCTTCAGTAACCTACATGGGCCGTTATAATGACATTTAACATGCTAAAGGGCACGGTACAACTAGATGTGTGCCTCCGACTACGCCTGAAAATCGGCCTCCGGCTACGGTAGAATTTTTGCCGGAGGTTGCGACAGTTTCAGTGAAATTGTGCATAGTTTTACAAAATTTATACGTTTTTAATGAAAGAATTTCCGAAATCTCGTAAAAAAATAAGCGTAAAACCAAACGATTAAGCAACACATTAGTTTTGTTGCAGAAAAAGTTTCCCCCTACATTTGTGTCGTGAATTAATAGTAAGTTAGGTGGGTTAAACCAGTCATCAAACGCAAAAATGAGATTTCTGGTTGAAAATAGGTTCATTTTCCGGTTCCGCAGTAGACCAATAAGTGAAAGTTTATATTCAAGTCTTAAAAAATTGAAATTTAATTGAAATTATCAGGGGAGGTTATGAGTAATCAAATCGGCATTATTTTCCGATATATTAAGACTAGAGCGGGTCCTGAAAATTTGGACGAATCTTATTTAACAATGTAATAACCAAAAATATTCCTAAGTTTAAGCCTCCTCAGCGTAATAAACACAAGTCTAAAACAAAACTTAGCCTAAGCCTAAGCAAAAATAGTCTAAAATTTTAGCCTTGTCTATTTCGGTCTAATGAGAAGGCGGGCACTGAGCTGTCAGAAATAGATGGAGACAGAAATTCTTTCCTATCTTTAAAAAATTAGGATCATGTTTAGTTTTTAAGTAATAAAAATTACGGGCCCGGGTTTGTTCGGAAAATAAATCCGGGTCCGGGTTTGCATTCTAAAAAATTCTGGGTCCGGGTTTGCATTCTTAAAAATTCCGGGACCGGGCCCGGGCTTTTCTTTCAGAAAAATCCGGGTCCGGGTATTTATTTTTAAATGTTGCAACTAGTTTCGGAAATGCGAAATAGAAAATTTAAGTTCGGATATCCGGATAAATATCCGGCAAGAATTGTATGTCCGGATATGAAAGGTATCCGACGCCCATCACTACACATTACAGATATTCGTCTGTCTCCGTTATCGAAATCCGTTGTTTTGATCACTATCCGTTTCCTTTATTTTTACTATCCGTTTACACTCTGCTTTCTAATGCATTTTTAGTAGTTTTTGTGTTTTCCATAATATCTGCTCATAATTATTCGTTGAACTAAAAAGTTATAGGTTCACAGCGAAATTTTATTCATCAATTATCACCATCAATATTAACTTACTTTTTTTACAGATTTACCAGCGTTCGCTGAATGTTCGACTTCTGGTCCCAGTTGCAAAACACCGAGACTAAAAAATCCGAGGCTGAAAAATCGAGACCTAGATTTGCGACATACTGGACTTGCCGAGACCAAGACTACCATACCATTGAACTACTTACTAATGCTGCATTACAGACAAGCTCAATCAGGTTCATTGTCATGAATGAATAAGAGTGAGCCTCATTTAAACACCTTTTACGATAGGAGTTTTCGCATGTAGTCCGCTTTAGCTGGTTGCTAAATAGCAAGTGGCTATTAGCTAAGTACCTTAATTCGCATGTGTAATTTTGCAATTATTGTTAAGTGTTTGTTTAGGTTTCGACATACATTTTGTACATTAAAATCTTCTTTTTATTCGAATTTGCGACATTAATTTATTTTTTCTGAACGCGAAAGAAAAAGTTAAACTTGGTAAGATTAAAAATATATACTTGAATAAAACGTAGGCCGCGTAAAAGTATTTGCCAATTTACATGTCTGCTTACAATATCAACAGTTCTTTGGTTGTATAAATATTTTATACTCCAAAATTGCTGTACTCTTGAATGGTTTGATGGCGTAAACGTTTTTCAAGATTAATCAAAAACCTTTGAATAAAATCCAAAGATTTGCTTTGTTGCACGCGTCAGGACCGCTAAGATCAACAGCTCAAATGTCATTGGAAATTCAGTTTAACGTGCTACCCACATATATAGCGGTCTTCGGAAAAGCTGTCGATGGTACTCAAGGCTTTGTTCTTGTAAACTTCAGAAAAATCGTCTTGTAGGTCATGGAACAATTTTTAGTACAGCGTCAAACGAAATTCGTTTTGTAAATTTACCAACTGAACTCGATATTAGGGAATACCTTAGTCAAGTCACCCGTTAAATTTTACAAATTAATTCTCACTCGTCAAAATTAAATATGCAGAATAAAGTAGAATTTTAAAATTACTCAAGAATGATTTTCCTAGCAGGGATGGGCAGTCTCGGTCTCGGCAAGTCTCGGGATTTGGTTGGTCTCGGTCTCGGTCTTGCTTTTGTTGAGTCTCGGTGGTTTGCGAACCGAGACCAAAGAGGAGTAAAAGCGATAAGCAATCACAACAATTTTCTTTTTGAAAGGAAACGCAGAACAGTTTGATTTAGTTGACAAGCACAAATAGTTGCATTTTCGCGTTTAAAACATTTAAGGCCTTGTTTAAAAATTATGGATCAGCATTTAGGTCTCGGTCTCGGTATGTTGGGTATGGATCTCGGTCTGGTGGTCGCTTTTTTGACCGAGACCGCGCATCCCTGTTCCCTAGTTTATTTTTTCAAAGGACATACTAGTATTGGCAAGTTATTTTTGGTTTTTAATGTATGGTAAAGTAAGTTACTGTATATAGCTAACGTTAGTACAGTTTATTTCTGCACTATTAGCAACTGAATCTCTGTAGAACAATCGACCAAACTCAACCAACGATTGAAGTTCATAATCGCGATGAGAAATGTTCCGCTGAAGCATCTGATTTCAACACAGCATAGCGTTTGCATATGCCAAAAAATTTTGATTCGGTTGTCCAAAGCATATCAGTAGTTGCTAATATCGATAACGTCAATTCAGAATTAACCTGACTAGACAACTCTGTCAAGGTGGGTTTCATATTATATGTCCTACATTTATTCGTGATTGTCATATTTTTATAAAGCGCCGTTGGCAGGTCTTAACAGGTCCTGGGCATTTTCAATCAAATAAGCATATGTCTAAAATAGGGCTCTCCGATTCGAATACTTGTGATTGTTGTGGAATGGAAGATGAACCTTTAGATCACTTTCTTACTAGATGTTCAGTTTATAGCAGAGTTCAACCATATCTTGCCTGGTATTTGCTCTGAAAATCACAAAAAAATCATTTTATAGCATATTTTCAATTCGGCTTTGCAAGTTTATATTACTAAGAAGTGAGCACTGAGCGGGTTAACAATAGTCAAAAATTTATGCATTCAGCCTGTTGGTTAGTAATAAAATTTTGTTGGTTCCATTAGTAAATTGAGCTCAGTTATTAAAATCTGTCACCATTTGTCTTGTCGTAGCCGGATATTGACTATCCGGCTCCGTATTTTTTTGTGTCCGGTTGAACCCTGGTTTATAGTGCTGTTCGTCGTAGAGTTTATAGACAACACACGTTGAATAAAATTGACAACAGCACTCATGACAAAGCATACCTGATTCAACATACCTATAAAAAATTTTCAAATTAATTCTCATTCAAAATCTTAAATGCGGAGGGAGGATGATGTAGAATTTTACAATTATATACTTAAGAACGACCTCATTTAATTTATTATTTATAAGGCCGACTTCTGTTGGAAAATTTTTGGTTTTTAATGTGTATCTAGTAAGTATGGTTTTTAATGTGTATCTAGTAAGTATGTTACAGTATGTAGCTAACGGTTATACAGTTTTTCTGCTTTTTAGGAACAAAATCTCTGTCGAACAATTGACCAAACTCAAACGACGATAGAAGTTCATAATTGAAATGAGAAATGTTCCGCTGAAGCATCTGATTTCTATAATATTAGCATAGCATGTGTGTACATATCTAAAAATTGCGATTCGGTTGTCCAAAGCATATCAGTAGCTGCAAATTTCAGTTGTAAAATAGGACTGCAATTGTTAAACAACGGTGCAAGTGCAAGGGACTTCCGTTCAACCTCGCTTTTTGCGCACACTTGGTATCAGAGTTGGAAATGGGGCGTAAATCACTTTCCGAGATATTTTTGGTAGGCCAGGTGGGTCATCGTGGGTTTTCGGCTCCGACCCAGCGTTGCACGCATGAATTTGGCCTATTGTACAGGTTTGTGGTCCATTATCAGATAGAAATGATATCGCCGCCGATTGATTTCTGTCAGATAGATATTTAAAATTATTTCTATATTTCGAATATGAATTTTTATGAAAAAGAAATTGATGAATAATTTAAAGTGTCATTCGACTTATGGAATTTTGAAAAAAAATAAAAAATATTACAACTTGATGTTTTTACCGGTTGATTGATAATAGTATGAGTTAGACTCAACGAATGGTTGAAAACGCATAGAAATCCGCTCCTTATCGGTTGTCTGTCGAATAAACGATTTTTAGCCTCATTTGAATAAACGTTTGGACGAATTATTTTACATGTTATAAAGAAATCGAGAACAACTTTATACGTTACATTGGCGTTCAACGAAAGCAAACGAACTCGAAAACATCAAATACGAGTCAACGATGGATAACAAGTAATCCGTTTGCACTTTGTCAACAAGATCAGAAACACAATCATCCAAACTATCAGATTCTATTATAACAAAAAGTTTAAGCTCATTTATTTTTATTATTTTACTTGATAACTTTCAAAACTAATTCAATCTATTTTGACTTGTTATAAGATGCAACCTTGGCAATATTTTTTAAATCTGGAAAACTAGATACACTTCAAAGAAAATCTGGATATACTATGTTGGTCAACGAGACAGTAAATTCCAAATCAGTACCATTTCCAACTAACAATACATTAGTTTTACCTGAAACTTTTAGTGGAACGGAACGTGGTAAAAATGTCAGAACTTGGTTTCGAGAATTTATCCGTGTAGCTAACGCTAATAACTGGTCTGAAGCAGGACAAAAACAAATTTTACCAGCTTTTCTAACCTCGTCAGCTGGTGATTATTACGATACCTTAAACCAAAATTAATCTTTTAATGAAATTAAAAACAAAATCATTGATAAATTTAGCACAGATAGTGGTATCAGTTGGGCTGAATTAAACACTCGCTACCAACAACCACATGAATCTATTGATGAATTAGCGGAAGCAATAGATTCTCTTGTACACAAATCATACCCTAAAGCTATCAAACATGAAATTTCTGAAATTAAACTAAAAGACTTTATATATAGATGTCTTCCCAATACCAACAAATACTACTACAAAAAGATATAAAAAATTTAACATTTCATAAAGCTGTTACTTTAGCCAAAAGACCAGAAACTGCAATTAAGCAAATCAACATGAATCCTCACATAAATCAAAACACAATCAAAGATACGCAAAAAATAATGTTTGAAGCAATTACTGACCTAGCACAAAAACTCTCACAAACAACTACAACATCATAAACAACAACAATATCACAAGATTACAGGAATAAAATAAAATCACTAGAAAATCAGTTAAACAACCTTACAGCCCAACTTGAGACAATAAACTCTAAAATAAACAAATTGTCTCAAAATCCAAAACCTCAACATAATCAATTGAATCGATTCAAGAATATGCAAAACCGACCCCAAAAACATTGTTTTATTTGTAACCGAAATAACCACTACACTAATCAATGCCGATCTCTATCACAAAATCATATTTTTCTAGCACAGGCTTCCAATTCCATACCATATCAAACTCCACCACCTTCATTTCCTACTTCACAATATTTTCCACATAACTTCCAACACATTACATCACAGATGACAATAATCAAACAAACCAATTTAATTCGACGTAAAACTGATCCAGGGTTTCCATAAGGGGGAAAGGATGCCCGGATTGTGTATGCCAACGCCCCCAAGTGAACAAAAAAATCTTCGTTTGCCGAAAAAATACAGTCTCTAAAAATATTGGTGAAAAATTTAATTGGAAAATAACACATACTGAAAATTGTTGCAAGAATTTACCATTTATTTTGTGCAAAATTGGACCAGTTGAAATAAATGCTCTTTGCGATTCCGGTTCTGAAATAAACATTCTGAGTGATATTGCTTACGATTCAAAATCAACACAACCAAATGTTCAAATTTTACCAAAATCAAAGAAACATCTGATATCAGTCAATGGAAACTCCTTAAATCTAATCAAAGAAGTTCTTGCACCTTTGACTATTAATGGTGTGACAAAATTTGTGCAGTTCGCCATAATTAAAAATTCGCATCATGACTGTCTGCTTGGTAACCCAGTACTGGCAAACTGTAAGCTGAATTTAGCCCAGAAACAACTACTACTTAATGGACAAACTGTTCCCTTCAAAATCAGACATAAAGACATAACTTCGTCAGTGAACCTGTTAGGTTCCAATACTATACCTGCGTTCTGTGAAAAATTATGTTGGTGAAAATTAGATAGTACTGAACTGCCAACAGAAGTTATTTTTGAACCCACGGAAATTATAAGTCAGTATTCGACAGCTAATTGCATGGATATCAAGGCAGCGCGTTGCATTGCAAAAACTAAAAACAATAGAATACCAGTTAAAATCATTAATTTAAACAAGTATGCTGTGAAACTTCAAAACAAAACACTACTAGGAAATTGTTCCGAATATAAACAAGCACAGATATCTACACACTGTCATGAAATAACACACAGCCAACCCCAATGCACTGGTTTACCAAAGGGTGTTGACTAAGATAACTTGGAAATCAACAACGAACAAAAGCAAAATTTAATTCAGCTGTTAAAGGAGTTTAGCGATGTTTTTGAATCAGATAATATTTCAGTCGGAAAAGTTACTTCAATAGAACATAGCATAGATACCGGGGATCACACACCGATTAAACAAGCACCATATCGTGCGACACATGCACAACGTCCAATAATAGAAAAACACACTGAAAAATTGCTAACTAATGATACAATTGAGCTATCAAATAGTCCATGGTCATCACCAATAGTTTTAACGCCCAAAAAGGATGGCTCAATGCGATTTTGCGTTGATTACAGAAAACTAAACAAAATCACAAAGCATGATACGTATCCATTACCCAGAATAGACGATACCCTAGATGTTTTGGGGGAAGCCAAATTTTTCTCAACTCTTGATATAAGCTCAGGTTATTGGCATCTCCTATTAAAAATTCTGATAAAGAAAAAAACCGCTTTCGTATCCCATAAAGGTTTATACCAATTCAAAGTCATGCCATTCGGTTTAACAAACGCTCTAGCTACATTTCAACGATTAATGGAAGCAATTTTATACGGCCTTACGTTTGAAAATGTTTAGTTTATATAGATGATATAATTTTTGGAGATACCTTTGAAAACTACCAAATTAACATCCGAGAAGTTTTTAAAAGAATTCGTTCAGCAAATTTAAAAGTAAAAGGACAAAAATGCTGTTTTCTGCGTGAAGAAGTACCATACCTCAGACAAATTATAACTGAACACGGAGTTAAAGTAGATCCTGCAAAAGTTGAAAAAGTAGCGAATTTCAACCTAATTTACCATCGGACATAATTGTCAAGTCTTTAGAGAATAAATTTCCCGACAAAAAAATTATATGAACAAATTAGGTCTAGCAATGGCAGATATACAAAAGAGGGCAAGAACAAACATACTTAAAGCACAGCAACAACAAGAACTACAGTACGACAAACATACTACTGAAAGAAATTTTGACATTGGTGATTCGGTTTTACATAAAATTGAACCGTGTCATACTAAATTTGAACTAAGATTTAAAGGACCTTTTAGAATTATTGCAAAATATGGTAAAGTTAATTTCAAAAATTTTAGACAATCTTGGTAAAACTAAAATAACTCATGCAAACAAACTGCGATTTTATCATGAATAATGTATGGATAGAGTTTAACTTTCAGTGCGAGTGAAGAAAGCATCGAGTTCAATATATCCTCGCGCTTCTCATTTTTGTCAAATTTATTCCACTGCTCAATTTTGCTTTTCGGAATAACATTTAATTCTGCTGAACAAGCATACCAGTTCTGCAAAGCGTATGTGATTGATAATGAAACCAAAAAGAACCTAATTCTTAAAACAAAATCCCCAATGGACGCGTTAAACCTAGGAAAAACAATTTTTTTCAACTGTTTCGCAGCGACAAAAATAGTCATTTGCATCCTGAATTTTTGAACAAAATTGATGGAACAACGAAAACGAAATCTTTTAAGAAATTACACACTAAATTTGAATGCAAACTGAAATCTTTAATAAGAAACCATATTGAACTGAATATCACTATCTATGAGCTTTCGCCGCGTTTTGACCAGGTTTCCACAAAAGTCAAGATATCTAAAGCACAATCTGCCGTTTTGTATTTTAACCAGTTGTTGCCACTCAGTTCGGACCGTTTTCGGCACAAAAATGTGACGTTTTTGCAATTACACTGTGAAATGAATTCACCGTTAGATTTTCTAAGGGACAGTAATAAGCTAGATTTACATCCCAATGATTTTGGAACTAAAAAATTAAGTGAATTAATCGCATCTTGCTTCTGTAATGTTGACACCTCAATAGGTGAAAGTCTTCGGGCGGCAAAGTAACTCGCTAAACGGGTTAATACATTACAGGTGCAGTTGCATTATAAATAAATGGTTTGGGAACTTTAAGACTTATTCAATATTGGTACGGTTGTATTCTTGCGTTTATTTGTTATGTATAATGATTTGTATAATTTTAGGCTGAATTTTTATTTTTCTAAATGTCACGAAGACGTATGCATCAAGAACCTGGTTGTGAAACTGACACAAGTTTCCAAATTAAAAGGGGGAGGACAGGGTGCAACCGGAATTACAATTTACCGGAACCGGAACCGGAAAATGAAAAATGCATTTCACCAAAAATTTCATTTTAATCTTATTTTTTGCTCTATTATTTGTGAAATAACCTTAGTCGAACATAGGTATTTATTTTATTTGTTGTATTTTAGATTTTCATCATCGACTGAAGTGAAATCCACCATCAATGGCTTATATTCGGAGTACAAGTGGCTGTCAAAAGAGATTCTTAAAAATTAGCAAAGTTAAGAAAACGGCCAAATTATAATACCGGAATTTTTAAATCCGGTAAAAATTTACCGGAACCGGAAGGTGAAAAATTGCCGGAACCGGAACCGGAACCGGAATTCCGGTTGCACCCTGGGGGAGGAGTGTCAGATAGATATTTGAAATTATTTCTATATTTCGAATATGAATTTTTATGAAATAAAAATTGATGAATAATTTAGAGTTTCATTCGACTTCAGGAATTTTGAAAAAAATAAAAAATATTACAACTTGACGTTTTTACCGGTTGATTGATAATAGTATGAGTTAGACTCAACGAATGGTTTAAAACGCATAGAAATCCGCTCCTTATCGGTTGTCTGTCGAATAAACGATTCTTAGCCTCATTTGAATAAACGTTTGGACGAATTATTTTACATGTTATAAAGAAATCGAGAACAACTTTATACGTTACAATTTCTCTCCAAATTTGATCTATGGCAGGCGTACATTGTCAACTGAGTGGGTAGAGCAAACAGCAGAGTGTGGGCTAGAATGACGTCTTTGTTTCGTATTTTATCTTTCTAAAGTATACGCCCAGGGTTATCATGTTAACTTCAACCACAACGTACTATGTTTATTGTCGATGTGCATTTTAACAGACAACGTAATATGTATTCTCTGGGTGTATATTTCAACGTCCGCAACCGGAGTTTGCCAAAATGATCGTATTTAATTTTTTTACGCATTTTTCTGCTTATCATGCTCTGCGCTGTACATTTCACGCCTGAATTTGAATTCTTAAAAAATTGATTAGTAAGGTCCAAGGTCCCCCCTTGGGGCACAAAATTTTTCTGCCAAAAGGTTAGTCATGCTATATAACATTCGACGGATAGGTTCTTGTCATGAGAGAACAAATGCTATCATTGTAAATGCTGTGCTAAGGAATGTTTTAATTATCGTTTTCATTAGAAAGAAGCGGTAGGAGCAGTTGTGCAAAACATCAGTTACAGCTATATTGGAGACCACAATTCAAATAATTCAAAGTATCTAAATTGTGCATAGGTTTTGGTGGATGGTAAGCTGTGGTTCAGATGGGTTGAGAGTTTTTGTGCAATGGGTCGGTTTGCTCGTGCGTGGGTCCTACAGTTTGACTCACTTTCAGCTCTGTTTGTATTTTTGTTGTGTAGTTTGATGTTATAAATTGTGCAGAAAGCGCTAAATTTTGCTAAAGTGTACGGTGTCTCTCCTATTTATTAATGTTTGCAGCCCAGGGTTTTGCTCTTCTTCGAAGGCGGGTTAGCAATTTTTATTTCTGTCCGGAAATGTACTTGCAAACGTAGTTCTGATTAGTAATTAGAATCGGAAAGGTTCATAAGGTTATATGAATTCCGTAACAAGGCGTGCTATTCTTTTGTACTAAAGATGGACGAATATATGCGTTTTAATTATAGCTTGCTATTTAGTAATTGGTCGGAATGTTCCGATGCCAAAATTTTTGCCCATACCGATGCCGATTGTTATTTTGAAATGTTGCCAATGCTGAATCAATGCCGATGATGGTTCCAAGTTTAGGACACCATGGTTAATAAGCAGATAAGATACTGCATTACATCGTTATGTGAAGACCTAAACCCTAACTATCATAAACGATTAGAATTTTATAATAACGGTTCATTTCAATTAATTTTTCAAGCATAAACGCAAAAGAGAACAGTTTCCCTGAATAGACACACTGATATGCGCCCAGAAATGAAATTTATAGCATCCCAACTGCGTTTTAAGCAGTGCCGATGCCTATGCCGATACTCACGATTAGTGCCGATTATTACAGATGCCGATGGCGATTAGGGTAATTGGAAAACCGTGTTGTTTAAATGTGGTGCAATTTTTGATGTGTCGCTTATGTTTTTGAAATGTGTGTTACTGAACCGTGAAGTTGAATTTATAAAACAATTGCAGGAATTCACATCATTTTGTTAATATTTTATATTTCGTAATCACAAATTGGAAAGCTGCGAGAGAATCACTGATGACAGGTTGCAACTTAATTGTCGATGACACTGTAGAGGCAACGACATCGTTTGGGGATGCAGTAATACCTAAATTTCACCACGGGGTAAGCTTTGATGCACATTTACGGTAACATAACGTGTGTATGAATCAGTCACAGTTTATTTGCTTTTAATAGTTTTTGTTTTCATTTATTTTCATTCCTTAAAATGTTATCTTCAAATGTACAATTTTTTATGTACACGGATCGATCGGAAATTAATTTTGCCATAAACAGGTCCGGGTGGTAATTTTTTACCGGAAACGCTCCCGGATGTTAACCCGATATAGCATATGAACGTACTGTTAGTGAGATATATTTCAGTCGGGCAAAAGTATGTGTTTACTGATTCAGAAGTGTATTGGTGTCTATGCCTGATTGTTTTCAGGTTCCTGAAAGTGATGACGAGCTAAAACTGAAACTACGAGAGGAGGCAAGGTATGAATGTTTACCATTACGCTTGTTTAAAGAACTACATATAATTCTAACATTAGGAGTTGTATAATGCACATAATTGATTCAAACAATACTTTGGTAGTATAAAATTATCCTTTTTGGGTAAATAACACAAGTGGTTGCATTCCATATTCTATTTCCTACGCATTGTCTGGTGGGAACCAACCCACTTAATTCTCTGGGGAAAACCCAAAGCACTCGACTACACAATTGAATACTGCGTTACTGCATAGGTAGATTTTTCCAGCACGATCTTGGTTTTTCTCGTTGTTCGCGCATGAACTGGAAAAATCCACTCAGCGACCTTATTTGAGAACAAATTGTAAACACTTATAAAATTGCCATTTGCATGAGTAAGGCGTGAGTCGGGTAAAAATCCTTACCCACATCCCACTCTGGCTTAAGTGAAATTTTGTTATTCGTAAAGCTACATCTAATTTCGGTAAACACTACTGTTTACAGACTCTAGTAGTTATCTCCCCGTAACAAAACAAGATAAACAAGTAAACCGGTGGTCAGAAAAGGGCTTATGGGTCACTTCGAGCGGGATACTAATCCTTTTCAACACGTTTTCTCAGAAGAGTCGTTGTACATAGCTACAAAATTGACTGCTCTTAAGCCTCATATATGATGGTTTATAAGATGTGTGAACATCGTACAAAATGTTCAATTTTTTCAGGTCACTGTTTTTGCAGAAACGAAGTCAAGAATTGTTATCCAACGAAGAACTCAAGGCAAGATAAAATAATGTTCATTTCTTTATTTTTGTTTAAATTGTTATTGCTGGGCTCTGAGACATACGTTCACCTTTCAGTACCGCGATATACCGGAACAACTTTGGATCTCTAGGTGGCGTATGAACGGGAACTAAATTTTACCGGTTGAGAACAGGGTTTAAATTTTTTGGCGTAATTAAATTTTTTCAATGGGCAGGATTCGAATTTGAAATAATAATTATAACGGGTTACTGTTTTGGATTTTAGAAAGCTAACAAATGTGGGCCTTAATTGAATTTTTCTTGAATTTATCAGTCGGGTTTTTATTCAATTTCATTTTCCCCATTGTAGGCTGCCCTGGTTTTTAGTTTGTCTAAGTTTAAGGCAGGTTATATGCAGGATATATTTTATGTGCCTTCTGTTTAGACATTCTGGACATTGTTGGACGAAAATTATACTCCGCCTCTGGGGAATAATGATGATAAAATGATTGGATATGCCGATTTCAAAAAAGTTCGCAGTATAGCACCAGCAAAGGCAAAGTATGTATGATATAATTTAAGCTTCTCTGGGGAAATGTTTTGTGCTTCAAATAATTCAGAAGGTGTTGTTGCACATTTGCTTGGCACGCTACAACTAATGTTCAGTTTTACAGGTTGGCTTATAATGGTATCAATTTTCTGAACATCACCTTTGTGTGGTGGTCTAAACGATTCAACAAATTGCGATAATTCTAATTATTATTACACAATAGACAAATTAATCGTTTCTGATCTGAGCAAATTGTTTATATATCAAAATATGTACTTCGAGATATGCAATTTGAAATTTTTCGCGCATGTTACTCGTTGAATACGTCGTTACAAACAGAAAGTACGAGAAATTTTTATACATGAAAAACACTGTTTAGAGATTTTCTAACCATTGATAAAGCTCTTTCTTTCTATACTTAGTGCATTTCGAAACTGTTGAGGTGACAAAAAATATACAGAGATATTTCCTTTGTTGAGCTTATTCACAGAAAGATTTGACATACTACTTGGTATAAGCCCTTTGCTAAACATTAAAAAATGTAATATATACCAGTCATAAATCAGGTTCTCTTCCAACTGTTCACGCTCGTTATCAGCAGTAGGAAACTGTTCATAAAACGGCCAATACAAAGGCGGTATAACGTTATCTTTGCATAAATTCATCAGATCACTGTTTTTTGCGAGCGAAAAAGCAAGCTTTGACGAGTACGCAATTTTCAAGTTGTGCTCGCGAGGCAGTCGAGGGGTTTGCTACGGAAAATGAAACTCGGTCATCGCAGAGGTAAAATCAATGCTGTATAGGATTACAGTTGGCTGATCTTTTGTAATTTTGAACTGTTTTACACGAGCAAACGGTATGCTTGCTAGGGCGACTGGGCCTCAAATCGATGAAATCACCGTGATGAAGTTCTTTAACGGCTTTCAGCGGCTTAGCACGTGATGATAGTCGCTGTCGCAACACCTTTAACCAGTCGTTCTGGACGTAAATGGACATATTTTAGCCGCTAATTCAATACACGAGTGTAAGCGGTGACACTACATAATTGTGTGGTCGGGTTCGAGGAATGATGGTCATATGACACTTTGGAACTGTTGCTTGGCACGTAACATAAATCAGTGCTGATAAGACAAATTGGCTTCTGTTTTGTCCCGCGCAGGTGTCGGAAAACATGGTCATCGTGCCAATTTCCTTGGGTAGCGATGTCAGACAATCAGCGGGCACGAGCCAATTTCGATTGCACCTCGGTGCCGTCATATTCTGTCCAATAATAGCAATAGCCTACGTTCCTAGGTTGCTCGCAAATTTTGAAGTTGTAGGTCGATAATTTCCGTTTGTAAAATAGCGATGACACGTTCCCGGATTGAACGTATAACACGGCTTGAAAATCACAGGTGATGGTATAAAAAGCGTTGGAGGTTGAGGCAAGTTTTTTGTCGTTTTGTTAAGCTGTACGCGCGCCATTCTTGATCCTTCATTTGAATATGCCACCGACATTGTTCTTCAAGTGAAGTTTTGACTTCCGGTGACGATTCTTGAATTTTACGCAAAACGCACATTGGCCCTTTTGACTTGTGAATAAAAGCATTCTCACGTACTATCCGACAATAGGACGACTGCGACACCGTATTTGCGCTGTGCTGCTTGCAGTATTCTTTTATATAACCGGAACATATGAAGCTTCGTTTCAAGGTTTTCTTCCAGATAATGACGTGGCTTACGATGCTTCTATCATAGATAGTGACTCGGAACTACAGGAAACGAATCAGTGTGTGCTTGTTCGACGTTGATGCGTTGTTCTGGAGTAAGATGGTGTTTGACTAGTGAGCCGTCGATGAGCGTTTGCCATCACAGTGCCGCTACGGCTAACATATTGTTCTCGGTTTTGCAATTATTCACTTCTTCCAACCCCTTTTGGTAGCTTTTTGTTGTTTTGATTGATAGTAGTCGTGTAATTCGTTAAATGTGGCAGCAACGTGTAAATGAAAAAATTTTCTTATGCTAAGTTATAATCTTTGATGTTTTTCCGGGCTAACGATTATCAGTATCGCGGAAATGTCTAAATAGAACATGGAAAAGGCTTATCAGATCAGATCCAGCTTGAGCGCTTTCTGTATCTTTCTGGGCAGTTTCTTCCGTATCTGATAGCGATTCATGCTTTAGTGCTGATTCTGCAGTTGCGGCAGTTTCGCTGTTTAGCGAATGAAATAAATCGTCGAGACTGGGTTCGTGGTCGCCGAAACTTTCACCGCTTTGGGAATCGTTTTCGGAATCGGTAGCGCGCTGACGTTGGCGTTCAAGTTGCTGTTCTCGTTTCAAAATACAAGTCGTAGGAGGTATTGCACGGCGGCGTACGGTCTTTGATGATGTGCATTCATGAGAATCACGTTCTATGCTTGTTGTACCAATTGGCGTCGGAGTTGACTACCTAGGCTGTGCCGCAGCACTATCGCCAAGATTTCGAACATGTTATGTCAGTTTGAAGAACAAACGATACTCGAAGCCGAACTTGACGGAATCTCTGCAACTGAGGCCGTTGGCGTAATGCTCAGTTCGACAATAGCTGACAGCAGAGTTGTTTCTATTGTTGAACTAACCAAGTTGATACAGCATTTGTTAATCAAATCATGAACTTTTAACAATATGTCGATACGTGTAGTACCATTGCTATAGTCTATTAGATGTTTTGCGGTTTTTATAAAAGAGCGTTTTGCAGTTATGAAGTTATTGCATGCAAGGTCTGAGTCAAAACGTCAAAAGAATATAATGTTATCGTTTATAATTATCAGTGCCAAAATGTACGGACTGTTTGTTCGAATCAGTTTTATATTTATATTTTTTGTTTATGCGTCACGTTCGGTATTTTAACAAACTCATATGCGCAAAATAATTAGTATAAAAATACTGTAAAATATTCTGCACGAATTGATATTTGACGTATTATAATAATTAATAATTCATAGTATATAAATTTAGAGGCATTTTGGATGACTCCGAAACGATTTGAACAAGTCTGAAAAGATAACAAACAGCAGTAAATTATATTAAGTAACTCTTTTCTGACATATGCAAATTTCCAACAATAAAACTACGAAAACGCAAAGGGCCTGTTTACTTAGTCCCTTGGTGTCGACAACAACATTACCTGTTTTGACACAGTTGCAAAGGACCTATTGAGATAGTCCTTTCCTTACAAAATCATTACCTAGGTCATTTGCAATTGTGTTCATTACTGCTTTTACATGGAGTTTAGAGATATACCCTTTGCTGTTGTTAACGGTATACATATGTGGAACCATATAATGCTAAAATGTCAATTTCGCAAATTACATGACTTCGGCTTTTTGCTCAGATCAGGGGTTTTTAATAAATTTTCGCGTTAAATGTCTCGAAAACAATAATGCATTAAATGCTTAAAAACTGATGTCACATTGAATAGTTTGAAATTTTAAGAAATGAAATGCATGTCACAGGATTCTGCGAAACTTAAATACCAAAATTTTGCAAACATATAACGAGTGTTTTTCTTGTAGTTTTAGCAACGCAGTGTTGATAAAGTTAAACTAGTCAAACTGGTTACAAACTTTGCAGCTCTTTTTTTCTATGCTTGAACAATACCAAAGGACGTATTTTGGTCTTCAGCTATTATTGTATAGATTATTGTTGTTTTAGAGTATACCTAACAGCGTCAGTTTTTGCAAAGCTCCAACAAGGTGATCGCTTTGGTCGAGTGTCAATATTGAATATCTTCAGTTATGTGATGCGTAAAACGTGGCTGACACAAAGTCGTATCGGTTTGTCGCTGTATGATTTGACAGGACAAGGATTTTTGACGGAAAAGGCAAGTTTTTGGACTACGTATTGTGTAGATTTTATCTGGTTGCCTCGATTAAAACGTTTTCAAACCGTTAGAATGTAAATGTGAAATAAAAATTTTGAATTCCGCAATAGATAATGAGCTTTTTGAGATAACTATCTGTAAGCCCTTAAGCCAGGGTTTCAATTCATGTTCCTGTTTCGGCAAAATATAGTCCCTATTAGCACCCTGCCTTAAACATATGGACAGCCGCCAACCGTCCTATAATTACTATATCTCCTATATTTTCATTATTTGTCCTATAGTAGTATTATTTTGCAGTGGTGTTCTATTTCTTATATTTAAGCAGACAGCTTTGTGCTTCAAGGATTCTGAGCACACAGTCCTTCTGCGCAATGCTACTCTCGTAGCATTAGACAGGCAATGTCGTACTGCTGTTGTCTTTTGTGCACCAATGAAAACTTTGTATCATCGTTCAAAATGCATTTTCAGGATCTTGAGCTTTATATTAGCGAGCTTATGCCAACGTTAACACAGCTGGATAGCATCGATGAGGCCTTTCTCCCATTTTACGTATGCACTGCTGTTCGCCGTTTCATGTTTTCACTCGATCCCGTTAGACAAGGTCGCATTCGTATAGTTGATATCTTGACATCTGGATTTTTGGACGATTTAATTGAAGTATGTAGATTCCAGTTTGATTACTACGACATGTGAAAGCTGTTCTATAATAATCGAGACTAGTGATGTCCCGGAAAGTGAACCACGCCTCGGTACTTGGGTTGGCGCTGATGTGGCCATGTTTTTAATGCAATCTTTCTCGAGGCGTCTTGAAGAGTTGAAAAAGATTCTGGCGTTTCGATCATGCAAGAACTTTATAATCAAAACACATGTACTTGAATCCATTTTTACGTTAGAGTGTATCAAATAGCAAATCTTGGTTTGACTCGACGTTTCGTTTTTTAATGAAACATGTTTGCCTAGCAATAAGCGGTTATTTTTACAAATCAGAAGACATTGCTGTAGAATATTCTTTGGACCAAGTTAGTACCGGTCGGTCACGATCCCGGCCTTGATAAAAAATTTTGGCCACTAGGTAACTTTGATCGAGACTACAGCCACATATACGTGATATCTTTTGGGTTTATACCGAATTTATAAACAGAACGCGGATGTCGTTTTTTGCGGCAAATATCAAAAGGGAACCGGATATCCGATCGCTCACTGATTATCTTCATAATTAAGTATTTATAAAAAATTTTGGTGTTTTGTTAATAACAATTCTGCTTGTTAAAGTTACGCGACGCGAAAAGTTCTGACGACACACCACGTTCGGAGTCAAATCCTAATTGGTTCAGTCCTGAATCAGCGATGAGAGTGTATGCACAATATTTGAATTTAGACGAGGACAAGAATGGACTTTTATCAAGGACGGAACTAAGCAGGTAAGCGCGGCACTGCTTGTTGTTCTGTGTTTCGGTTTGAGTGTATTTAGCGTAAGCTTTTTTTAATTAGTAGAAAAGGAAACTGAGTTTTTCGATTGCTTTGAAAGTTCTTATATAACGGCTGTGAACTTTGGATCGGCGCAATGTGGAAAATTGGGCTATTCGGAACGAATGTTGGTAAGAAAGCAAGGCGGTATTGTTTACATAGCAATTCTTTGGTTGCTTATGCAGTGTTTAAGTAGATACGAAATACACAGATTATGTAACGCATACAGTGTATACTGTACCAATTGAGTAGCTTGTAGGTGAGTGATAACAGCAGCCTGTCGGAAAATTTTTCCCAAATAGCCCCTCAGAATGATATGTACTAACTGGAGGTTCCAAAAATATTTCGTAATGTTTTGTGTCTCCCGTAGCGGCATGATGTTACCGTTCATGCATAAGTCTTCCGAATACCCCATTGTACCGTAGTTGCATGGTTAGTTCCGCTGGCTATATCTATGAATCAGTTCATATGAAAATTGAATTACATACATAATTACAAGGATTTCCTTTGATGAAAGTACTATGTTACAGATATAGTTTTGGATCGCTCACTGGTGTTTTTATTAACCGTGTTTATCAAGAGTGTTTGACATACCAAAACGAAATGGTAAGTCGCCGTTTTGTTTTGCAAATTTTGTTTTTACGTGCAACCTTGTACGGTCGCGCGTTGAATTTGAACGACTTACAACAATAATTCCAGTCGATATTTTGCTGACAATGCAGCTCACTTTTTTAAGAAAAATGTTGTCCTGCTAAAATGCAAAAGAAATACTAACTGTTATGACTAACAGAATATTATTCAAATACGCACACTTTAAATAGGGTGTTGTAAAAGTAGAACGCAACACATCGAGGGTGTATTTTTTCTGTGCTTGAATGCACTTCGCTTCGCATTTTCGTTTACATGTTATTGTCTCCTGATACTGCTGTTTCATTACATATTCTTTGCTCCTAAAAATGTCACGTGTAAAATCGTTTGTTGTTTGGCTCCAAATATGTTTCATGGTGCATCAAAGTGCAGTTAGGATTTTATTTTTACTTCAAATGACAAGGAAGGCATAAGCAACAATATTTTTTTTGTTTTAAACGCGGATTAAAATCGACAGAGGAGTACGTAGGTGAACGGAAATACGAAAATATATTATAATACCTGGCTGTGCCCAGCGAGATTAATCCTAGTTACGCCAGTGATAATCGTTGTAACTTATTGAGAAGTTATTATAGCCGTTGTAATTTGAACAGTTAAATTATGCGTAATGTATGAAATCTGTCACATCTTACGCTGGGTGCTTCATTTTGATCAGTATTAAAGCCGCGTTCTCGCTAAAATTGCTATGTTGCATTCAATATTGCTGGTTTTTAAACATGTTTATTTAAATGGAAATTATATTTGTGTCAGTGTTTTCAGGACTACAAGTCATACCTTGATTTCGTACTCGCTCAAGAAAATAAGAAAGACTTCGCGGCATTGCACTACTTTTTTCGTCTTTTAGACGTTCGTAACGTTGGATACATTGATGCTTATGCAATTAACTATTTTTTCCGAGTAAGTGAATGAAAAATTGTATAATAACGATCGATACACAATGAGTGATAAGTTTATCTTCTGCTTTTTGATATTGTATTAGTTTACGCATATAGTAGCTTTTTCAGTTTGAAAATTTTTGATAATTAATATTTTTGAACTTTTATTCGAGATTTAATCTCGTTACGTTTCTCACGTTTGCTGTGTTTTGGCGGAAACCTAGTTCTTTGTTAAAATGATTAATAGCATTGTTGCATAATTTTGGATTGGAGTTATTATTTCCATCAAACAGCTTTTGTTGCGTGAGTTTTAGGCTATTCAAGCCCGTCTGGAAGAAAATGATCAGGAAATGGTTCTGTTTGAAGATGTAAAGGACGAGATTTTCGATATGGTCAAACCCGAAGACCCTTCAAAAATAACCTTGAAAGACCTAATATCAAGGTAGGTTTGCTTAGGACATTACGGCAAGCCACTTCTTTGCATGTCGGACAAAGTATTGTAGCCCAATTTCAATAAGTTCGTACTTGGCACGTTTTCGGAAAAGTGGGTTACATTCTACCCTGGGTGCAACCGGAATTCTCGTTCCAAATCCAGCATTTTTTCACCTTCCGGTTCCGGTAATTTTTTACCGGAATTAAAAATTCCGGTATTAAAATTTGATTGGTGGAAATGAAAATATTATACTAAAAAATGGCAATAAAAATAGATTTTATTAGTATAGTATGCAAACCTGGACAATCGCCGAAATTAAACCATCGTAGGTAGATTTCATCACTTCCGTGGATTATGAAAATCTCAAAAACAGTACATAAAGTGAATACATATCTTCAACTAGGGTTATTTCACCAATAATATTGCAAAAAGAAAATTAAATTGAATTTTTCGGTTCCGGTTTCATTTCCGGTAATTTTTTCAAATTCCGAAATTAAGCTCTTTCACATCGGACAAAAGTCGTGGAAATTTATTGGCTTCAGCCCAACGGATGGCTGGTTTCATCCCTGTCATTTCTTTCACCAAACGTTTGTTTTCATACAGATTGATTTTAGTGCTTATTTTCACAAAAAAGTTTCTTTCAACCAAACAGTGTATTTAGATTGAAAACGTGCCCAGTTAAATTGCTTTCCAACATGAGTACATTTTGTGGCAACTTCTGTGTGTACCAGCCGGTTGGTAATGTTTCATTATAAATTTTGAAGCATTTATGAAATAACAATAAATTGCAACCGGTTGCTTCATGTCGCATAATTTGTTGATTTCGTATATGCCGCAGTTCGCCGATAGTCTTGTTAAAACCGAACACTGTTTGTAGTAGCGAATGACCACTTTTAAGACGTAAGCTTCTTATCGTAAGGTGTATTAAATTTTTTCGCTTTCCTGTTGATAAAAATAATAAATTTCGTAATTTGTCGAAAGTTGGTGTTTGTTGTCACTGCATTAATATCAAAAATGACGTTAACCCGTTATCGCTGAGCTAGTCATGTGTTTATTGTTTTATTTAACGGATTTCGTTTTTGAAGTCGCTCTATATTTAGCATTTAGTTGCAGCGGTGTTTACTATTTTGCACTTGATAATAATATTTTTTCGTTGTGTTTCTTAGTCAGCGTGTTTAGATTAAATTTTGAGACCTAATGTTTCCTTTACCGTTTTCGCGCACGATAAAAGGCCTGCTAAGTGTTTAGCAGCTACAGCCCAGATCCGACTGCAAACTTCGAAGCACATTGTTTCAAAGTTTCCTGGGTTCTATATTTTTTTGAAGATTCACTTTTGCGTTGTAACTATTATACAAATATACTATTGTTTGGGTTATTGGCCCTTACAAATCCTCTGAATTTTAAAAACTGGCATGCTTAATATAAAGTTTAAGTTATATGAATTTTCCCAACCTATTCCAAACGTTTTGTTTGGCAATTCAGTATGTTAAGCGGTAGGAATTACGTATCTGTATGGCTGTGGAAAGCTTTTTACTGGAAGGATGACATTTGTGAGCTCTGAAATGTTTTTGTTTATAGCGGAATGGGTGATATTGTTGTAAACATTTTGACTGATTATTCGGGATTTATGAACTATGAAAATCGTGAATTGTTAGCCGCTGGTGATGATGTGGACAGCGATGAAGATGAGGATAGCAATAGTATTGAAGAAATATCTGTTGGTAATAATCCTGAGAAACAGGAGCAACCAAGCTGAAGTGGCAAATTAATACTTTTTCTTGTATTGAATTAGTTGCAATCGTATTTGGCAACGAACTTTCAGTAATTCCGTCGTAAAACTGCTTAGGTTCTCGTCTTTGTAGCAAGATAGCATCGCCGCCGCTTTGTGTAGGGGAACAGAATCGTTTCAAAAATTTACACTCTTGGGTTCAATGCGCATGGAAATTGCTAGGATGCATTTATGAGGTGTTTCTGTGGGTCTTAATTATGATGAAATTTGAAATCATGCACAAATCATGCACAGTGCCGTAATACGAGTTGAATGCTTGGTCATTTCTATACAGGTATAGGCTAGTTTATTTTTATGAAAAAGCTTCTCTATACATACTTAGCCTAATTTCAACCTTTGCCAAAAACCTAAGCATTAAATGTGGAGGAAAGTGTGGAGCCATTTCCGTTTTGCCATTCCCATGTTGTGTATTCTGATTTAAAGTAAAAAGTGTCGCGTGAATTTTGTGCTGGATTAGAGATGCAACATTTAAAAATAAATACACGGGCCCGGAATTTTTCACAGTAAACCGAATCCGGAGTTTCTTAAAGTGGATTCGCGACCGGAATTTTTAATGTGCAGGAAAGTGTGCAACAATTATATTTTCAGTTATGCTATTCCCATATTGTGTGTATTCTGTGAAAGTAAAAAAACTGTACCCGAGATTTTTCAGCCAAAACCGTAACCGGAATTTCTTAGTCTTTCAGGAACCAAAATTTTTCATATTAAACAAACTTGAACAAGAACATTTTCTAGGACAAAGTGCATTCCGACCAGGGGCGTTTCAAGGATTTCGTATCCGGTGAGTACCCAATTGTATAACGGAAAAAAATCAAGATATCATTTAAAATGTATGAGCAACGCAAAACAAAATTACGGTTTAAATTAGTACAAACGGACAATTTCACCCCACACGAAAAGTTAGATTGTTATCAAAATTTTATTTTCCTAAAGTTTTATTTTCAGATATCCTAATTTCTCAAAATCCCAATTTCCCGGGTAACATGGTGCAAGCGGATGTGAAAAATACCGGAGCCCGAGGTGAGGCGAAATTAAGTAGTAAAAATGATGGTTAACTAGTTAATTTTAGCCAATACCTGCAATATGTCTAAGGTGGTTTGTTTTACGTTAATTTTGTGGGAAACTGGAAATTCTTTTCTGAAAATTGTAACAAAGTAAAAAACGAAACGCACGAAACAGGCAAATTTTGCTAAATTATGCAAAAGTCTTAGTACCGAAATTGCCGGAACCTCCGGTAAAAAATTCTACCGGAGCCGGAGGCCGATTTTCTGCTGGAGCCGGAGGCAGACTTCCGGTTGTACCCAGCCGGGTAATATCCCAATATCCCAAATTCCCCATTTCCCAAAATACCGAGCAAAAAAGGTTGCGCGAAAAATCGTAATTTCCCGTCGGAATTCCAATTTCCCAAAATCCCAATATCCCGAGTATGTCCAAAATTTTCAAAATTTCGCGCGAAAAAGCTTGCGCCGAAAATCGGAATTTCCCGGCAGAATTCGAAGAGTAGGTGTGTGGAAAAAGGGGAAAGTGGAAAATTTAAACACCTAGATCTTACCTTGGTAGGTATAGGAGAAATCTGAAGCGAAGGTTTTGTTTGGAAAACGAAAAAGTGGAAAATTCAAAATGCATAGTTTCCCTGGTTTAGGCAGGGAAAATATGAAGCGCAGTTTTGTTTGAAAATGGGAAAAGTGGAATATTTAAAACGTATTGGTTTTCGTTTGTTAGGTGGAAAAATCCTGAAGTGTAAGTTTTGTTTATAAAACGATAAAAGTATAGCATTAAACGCCTAAGAGTTCACAGCTAAAATTGTGCTTGTGAATCTTAAATTTTCAACTTCCCGTTTTCCAAACCAAACCTACCGTTCAGGTTTTCCCCACCAACCCAGGGAAAATCATAGGCGTTTAAATTTTTAATTTTTCCAGTTTTTCAAACAAAACGTATGCTTCATCAGATTTCCCTATCAACCCATGGATAATAAAGCGTTTAAAGTTTTCGCTTTTCCCGTTTATTCAAACAAACTTTTTTACACTACAGATTTTCCCTGCCGAACCAAAGAATATCCCGGCTTATGAATTTTTCACTTTCCTAGTTTTCCCAGGAGACGAACCTTATGCTTGTGATTTTTCGTACTAAACTAGCGGAGTTCCTAGTCGTCATACAGGAGTGGCCGTGTTGCATCCTGGTCATAAGTTTTCCACCCTAGAAAACAGGAAGCCCCTGTTCTGTACATGGGCCAGTGAATGCTATTTCTATTTGAGATTTTTCTGTTTCTCTATATTGCAACATTAATTGCAGATATATCAAGCGTTATAGTTCGAAACCTACTTCTGGTAAATGTCATGTTTCATATTCCAATAAAACTACAAATCCTGTTTGCGGATTTTTTGCCTGACTCAATCCCGCAAGTTTGTGAGTTCGAAACCTACTTCTGGTAAATTTCATGTTTCATATTCCAATAAAGCCGGACTCAATCCGGCAAGTTTGCGGCCACCCTAGGGGGCATAGGCACATGCTAGGTATATAACAGCTCTGTAGTGTGTGTAGTATGCTTACCACCATGTGTTATCAAACGACGATACTTCATAAAATAGTATGTGATTGTCCTAATGCCATTTTTTTCAATAGACTAATCATCCATCAACGTTTTTTCCGCTTGTGGAAGCATTAGTACATGGTTTTCATTTTTTCCGTTTTTTTCGGAAAAACCCGTTTTATCCGGTCAGTTCAATTTTTACGGAAAAAACCAACCCTGCTTTGAAATGAAACCGTGTTACGCAGAAGGCTTCTCCTTCCAAATACTGTTCTCCGTTTATTAATTTTTGAACAGAATTCCATCAACTATAACCATACACCACGCAAAAACATAGCAAGGGTAAATACGCAAGATTGTTAAATGAATAGGGTCCCTTTGGGAGTTTGAAAGTCGACATAAAATACTTCCCAAAAAAATCACTCTGGACAATACCCCCAAATCAAACAAAGTACCCAGGTAATTTTTACAGCAACTAACCCTGGAACCACCAATTTTCCGAGCTTTTATACTCCATCTACATACATTCTTTCCACTGAAAGGTTGACTCCTAGATCTCTCCAGCCCCAACAAATTCTTCGTAAACGCAATAACCTTTTCAAAATCATATTTCAAAAGTTATAAAACTCATTATTCTAATTTTTAACATTTTACAGATATCTAAATCCCATAGTAAAAATACTAAAGAATTTAATAAAGCCGAGCATAAAGTTCCGGAAAGATTCAACTGGGTATAATCCAAAAAATTGCCTGCAGGCATTCGGAAAGCAGTTGTAGGTTACTCAACACAATTACCGCTGAAAATTATTAAAATGTTGAATTTCGAACCATTTGCAATAAAATTATCGTAATTCAGTCTTTTCAACAATTGCATTTTTCAGCACAACAATTCACTGCCTCAAACTGCATTCTTGAGAACACAAAGCTATTTTTAACCGGCATTTCGTGTACAAACATAAATTGCTTTCATTTCGTTCGATTTGCAAGAATTCGAAAGACCTCGTAGACTACACATATCACTCAGCTATCTGAAAAGAATAATAATGCGTGAAAGACGAACGTGCCTGCACAGGGGGCTCACAGTTATACCCCCAGCGTCTATAATTTAAATTATCTTTCTGGCTATAGGGTCGATAGTATTAATGCACAGCTTATCAGGGGCGTAAGAAAAAAATTAAAACTCCAAAACTCCACCGTTTATCAATATTTTGAAAGTATCTGCTAGCTCGAAAATTACATATCTTCACCGGTGTAAAAAATATATGAGAAGGGTTAGCTTTCCCATGCGTTTCCCCCTGGATACGCCGCTGTAAATGGCCCTAAAATTTTAAGTACACAGAAATATAACTTATTTTGCATCAATTTCTCCCTTCAAAACTTTGGATGTTAAGCAGAATTAATTTGACTCCCGATATCTCCATGCAAATTTTTAACTCTACAATAAAACTCCTCCTTGGCGTTTGCCCGATACATATACGTGACAGAAATCTAATAATTAAAAAAATTGGTATCGAAACCCTAAACTACAAACAGATGCATAATTTCTTCTTTTTCTGTTATACAATATCGGCAAGATTAAATTGATTTTTTTGTAAAAAGAAATTTGAAAAATTGCAAGTTCTGATATTCTAATATAGTGTCAAATACAACAACCGGTACGCAACAGGTCTCGTTCACGGGGAAAGGGCACCAAAATGCGTCCGGATATCTGGATCCGGGAAAAAATTGTCATCAGGCTTCGATATTATATGAAGCCCATGTTGAAAGGTGTCCCATTTATCCACAGAACAGCAGTATACCCGGAGTGAAATGTTTTTCCTGGGTTGATCGGAACAGCTACAAACCTGTTTGTTCTGGGTCGGTCGGGACTGTCGGGACAGTTTCGAGCCCGTATTTTTGCTTGTTCGGTCGGGACAGCTTCGAGCCAGTATTTTTGCTGGGTCGGTCTGGACAGCCGGTACAGCTTCGAACCAATGTTTTTGTTGTGTCGGTCGGGACAGCCGGGACAGCTTCGAACCAATGTTTTTGTTGAGTCGGTCGGGACAGCTGGACAGCTTCGAGCCCGTATTTTTGCTGGGTCGGTCGGGACAGCCGGGACAGCTTCGAACCAATGTTTTTGTTGAGTCGGTCGGGACAGCTGGACAGCTTCGAGCCTATATTTTTGCTGGGTCGGTTATAACAGCCGGGACAGCGTGGATCGGGCGCATGTATAGAACATTGACACAAAAACATTTTCTTTTATTGCATTTTCAAGGGGCTGTGGACCCCAAACCCCCACGCAAATAGTTCCTTGTTTGAACAAAATTTTTTGACTTTGTCTTTGTAGCTTTATGTGTGAGAACTGCTTAGTGCGGGGGCTTGAGAGCAGTAGCCCCATCCTGCTTAGGATCCCTTAATGTTTCGGGGTGCTCAGGAGGGCGGCAGCCCCCGGAGAACGTAATTTAAAAAGTTATCCATGTAGAGAATGTTTTGTCTCGGGAAGTTGTCTTTTATTGTGTTCTCAAAAGGTTTGTGCGTCCTTCCAACCCGCCACACACACTAGGCATTTAACGTTTTCGTTGAAATTGTATTTTAATAAACGCTGTTGTGTTTCAAGTGCATTTTCAAACAGCTAAGCCTTAAAAATTGTAATACCACAAATAGTGCATTTCGACCAGGAATTACAAATTTACTCAGCCTGAAAAAATTACAAAGCAGTCGAAGCTGTCCCGTCTGTCGCGCCCGACCCAACGAAAACACGCTCAAAGCTGTCCCGACCGACCCAACGAAAACACACGCTCGAAGCTGTCCCGGCTGTCCAACCAGACCCAGCAAAAACATAGGCTCGAACCTGTTCCGGTTGTAACGATCGATCCAACGAAAACACACGCTCGAAGCTGTCCCGGTTGTCCCGCCCGAACCAACGAAAACACGTGCTCGAAGCTGTCCCGGCTGACCCGGCCGACCCAGCGAAAATAGGCTCGAAGATGTCCCGACAAAATCATAGGCTCGAAGCTGTCCCCGCTGTCCCGACTGACCCAACGAAAACACACGCTCGAAGCTGTCCCGGTTGTCCCGACCGACTACAAGAAAATACACGCTCAAAGCTGTCCCGACCGACCCAACGAAAATACACGCTCAAAGCTGTCCCGACCGACCCAACGAAAACACACACTCGAAGCTGTCCCGGCTGTCCCGCCCGACCCAGCAAAAACATAGGCTCGAAACTGTCCCGGATGTCCCGTACGACCCAACGAAACACACGCTCGAGGCTGCCCCGGCTGTCCCGCCCGACCCAGCAAAAACATAGGCTCGAAGCTGTCCCGGTTGAACGCCAGACCCAACGAAAATACACGCTCAAAGCTGTCCCGACAGACCCAACGAAAACACACGTTCGAAGCTGTCCCGGCTGTTTACCCAACCCAACGAAAACACATGCTCGAAGCTGTCCCGGTTGTCCCGACCGACCCAACGAAAACACACACTCGAAGCTGTCCCGGCTGTCCCGCCCGACCCAGCAAAGACATAGGCTCAAAACTGTCCCGGATGTCCCGCACGACCCAACGAAACAAACGCTCGAAGCTGTCCCGGTTGTCCCGCCCGACCCAACGAAAATACACGCTCTAAGCTGTCCCGGCTGTCCCGACCGACCCAATGAAAACAGTCGCTCGAAGCTGTCCAGGTTGTCCCGCCCGACCCAACGAAAACACACGCTCGAAGCTGTCCCGGCTGACCCAGCAAAAATAGGCTCGAGGCTGTCCCGACCAACCCAACAAGAACACACGCTGGAAGCTGTCTTGGCTGTCCCGCCCGACCCTGCAAAAACAGTCCCTCCGTCTCAGCACGAGTGCTGGCCTGTTGCCGTACCGCGGGAAAATGGGACGCCCGTCAGAGTAACATTGGCCTTTTACATTCCTAGATATTTATTATTCTTCGCTTAGATTTACAGTGACTTTTGTCCGGAATCGCAGAAATTAAGGTAAGGCTCGCTTCCTTTATCCCACCGTTAATACTAAAACCCTTCACAAAATTATATAACAAAATATAGCAATCAAAATGTTTACACCAAAATATGCGTTCCTGTATTTTTGGTATCTTATGTTTGCTCCCATTTACTCTACTGTCCAACAGGTTTATTGTATTTTAACACCAATATAAATATGCCTTTTCCAACTTTTCCAACAATTTAGGGGAGCAGGGTATATAAACCCGATATATCTTCTCTCCGTTGTAACCTGGGGCACCGATCCCTGTGTCGTTGCACACCGCCCGAATTTGTTGGTTTTCCATATACTTTACATATATACTGAGTTTTAAATACATACATATATATGTATCAAAGTTTTAACACTTTGTTTATATCGAGAAAGTTGATGTTCTCGCAGTTTCCGTATTAACAGCAGCAGTAAGTGTTGTATTTTGTTGTTGAAGTTGTTTTTATACAGCAATAGTTTGTGTAGTTTTGGCACAATAACAATACGAAACTATGATAGAGTTGTGTTTATCTTTGTCATCCATTGATGTAAGAATGAAACACGCAACACGTGCTGTATCCAAGCATTCAGTTGTTTAGTGGAAACAAATTTTGAGGGATGCAGCTGCTTGTAGGCAGTAAATCGCGGCGGGTCCAGAATGTCTTGGTAGGTGGCGTTAATGTGTCTTGAAGGGGTGACCGTCACCCAGGCCACGGCTACCCAAAAGGGGTCTGATAATTTTATTCCGCCTGACAAAACCAAAAATTTGCAGTTTATCAAAGTTGTGTTGGCTTTGCTCGCAAATGTTTTTAGAACCGCCACTTGTTATGAGTGGAATACTTTCGCGTAAGCTCATTTAGAAATATTTGAGATATAATGTAGATGGTGAACTAACTAGTAATTGCGATAAAAGTTTTTGATGTTTATTCAATATTAACAAAATATAGTAATTGTTAGTTTCGTTCGGCACTTCCGGTGACAGATACATCCGCTTACAATCACGTGCAATCGCCAGTATGTGTAGGCAGAGCGTATACAGGACAATAAATTTAAGTCTTGTTTCACTAAAACGAAGTATTTAGGCGCTTAAGTTGTCAATGGCTTCTAAATTTACGTTTTATTGTACGCCAGTATTGTGGCGTTTCTGTTTTTCTCGTTTTCTTTCGTTTTCAGTACAGTTTAACTTTCATATTGTTTACCCGCGGAAATGTTTTGATGCCAATCCTGTAATTAGGTACGTCATGTTTGTGTTATAATGCTGATAAAATGCCACATGGTTCACAGTTGGTTTTTCTGATCTTACCGTGAAACTATTTGCATTGATCACCACTAATTTCCCGTTTTAGTTTAAATGTTGCGATCGGTATCATGTCAGGTGTGTAGCCAGCGCGACATGAGCGTATGGGGGGGCTAAAGATACCAGCATGGGCATGCAATGATTTCAGATGACATACAAGATGGGTTCAAATGTTGTAGGCGCCCAACATTTTTCTGGGAGTTGGCAGGTTGAGTCTTCCGTTGTCCTCTTTCTGGCTTAGGGCCCGTATTTGTCAGTTATGTTGAACTTCCGGTGATACTGTATGGTTATTTAGGAAGATTAAATTTCAGCGAAATATTGTGCAGTATGATGAATGTGCAAAAAAATAAAACCGTATATGGTTAGACTGGGTAAAGTGATCGCACAAACTTTTGACTGTGAAGTTTTCATGGTTTTTTGTGGTACATCACCATGTAACCGTTATGGTTGTTTCACCTTCTCGTCGAAGCGTGAACTGTCTTTTTTGTTGTATGCGCTCAACATTTTAGAAACTGCCGAAACGGTCTACCAAACTCACATCAGCGGGTCGGGTAATGTTAGCTGTTTAAGGATTACGTTTGACATATTCTTATTGCCAATTGGGCAATTGTCGCGTTTGGGCAATCGTCGTATACCCGTCGACAGGGATGGGAGTCTTGGTCTTTTTAAGATTCGGTATTTCGAAGGTCTCGGTCTCGGTTTTTTTGAGTCTTGGTGGTTTGGAACCGGGACCAGAGGTCGGGGATTCAGTAAATGTATGACTGCATTATTGAAGCAAATGATGGTTGATGAGTAAATTTTTTCTGTGGTAACTATGAAATTTTATAGTTACGCAATATTGTCGAGCAGATATTCTGAACACACAAAAATCAATGAAAAACACAAAAAACTACGAAAAAAGCACTATAAATATTTCGCTTTGAAAATTTCAATTTTTCTCGGTGATGACCAAAAATTTACCTACACCGAGGCTTTTCTTGGCCGGTCTCGGTAGTCAGGTCTCGGTCTCAGTTCTCAACCGAGACTGCCCATCCGTGCCCGTGAATCCACACACAAAATAAATTGTCTTGAAATTTTCCGACTCCTATTTTCATAAATTTGCAAGACAGATGTGTAATATTTCAAACATTAATGGCCACAAACAGATCAGACATTCGTTGGTGAAATGAATACACCACAAGAACTTCATGATTTTGAAAACTCATCACTAACTGGTGACATGGTGCTATACGCATTTTGGAACAGGGGTCCATTCTTAGGTTGAACGGAAATTTGAATACTTCAAAATGACCCACACGCATTATTGGGCATAAAGATTTTCACATATAGACAGATGTAACAAGCGCAGTCGACTAATTAAGTATAAGCCGCAAAAATAAACGTCTTTTCATTCAGCTTGCCAATTTTGTTATCGTTGTAAAACCAGAATTTACGCAAAGGGCAAAAAATGTGTAATAGAACTTACCTCTAGGATTTATATAGTTGACGGCAATTTAGTGATAAACTAGCAGTACGGTTAAGTCATTTAGGTACCTTCTAGTTTAACTTTAGTCTTTATTCTTGATCTTTTATGCTATTACTTATAACAGTTTTACGGACCTGCGAAATGCCTAATTAATTGCTGTTGATGTTAGGTTAATTGATTTCGGAAAATTAATAGCATTTTTTAAAGAATTCGCTCGAGTATTTTTTACCAAATTGTTAGCTGATTCTCTAATGTAAATTATGGAAATTGAAAATTGCGGCTAAACTAAGGATTCAATGTAAATATATCGTTTGGTTGAAAGAAACTATTTTGTGAAAATAAACAATGAAACCAATTATCTGTATTAAAACTAACGTTTGGTGAAAAAATCATAGCGACGAAACCAGCCAGCCGTTGGGGTTAAACCAACCGTCGGAGTGAAACCAAACGTTGGGGTGAAACCAATTAATTTCAACGGCTTTTGTCCGGTGTGACAAAGGTTAATTTCGGAATTTGAAAAACATACCGGAAACGGAACCGGAACGGGAAAATGATAACTACATGCCACCAAAAAAATTCATTTTTTGCAATATTACTTGTGAAAAAACGCTAGTTGGAGATAGGTATTCACAATATCTGTTATATTTTGATTTCATAGTCAACGAGAGCGAAATCTACCTTCGATGGTTTATTTTGAGCGATTGTCAAGGTTTGTAATATATACTAGTGTACTAATGAAATCTATTGAATTTTTATCGTCATTCTTTAGTAAATTCTATTGAATTTTTATCGTCATTCTTTAGTAAAATATCTTAATTTCCAGAGACCAAAATTTAATACCCGTATTTTTAATTTCGGTCAAAATTTACCAGAACTGGAACAGGAAGGTAAAAAATGCCGGAACCGGAATTCCGAAGTTTGCAACAGAACGCGATTTTCTAAAGGATCAGTCTTCCCAACTGAAGTTAGAAAACAAGTGAAGTTGTTTGCATAAGTAACGTTCAGGAGTCATTATTTTAATGGTCTAACTAGCAAGGATTGCGGAGGTACGGAATCTGGACCCCCTAGGATTTCGATAAAAAGTGGTCCATCCTAAAAGATTTTGGACGTGCTGAATTCAACGGTGTTATTTTTTATGGCTGCATGACCAACTGTTCAGAAGCTATGGACTTCGAAATTATAGTGCAAACACGCCAGATTGGAGCAGGAAGTATCTATCATTCACATGTTCGAAGCTTAACCAAATTTATTCATTAT